>VCCN01000262.1:3825091-3837671 GCA_006491835.1 Architeuthis dux | reverse complement strand
ATCTATATCTATATCTATATTTATATCTATATCTATATATATGTCTGTGTGATGATTATACATGTATTTGTGAGTAGAAAATTCACCTTGTATTAACTGGATTTAAACAGCTTTATTTTAATTTCACTTTTTGTTAATTTTATTATGTCGTGTTCATTTTTAACAATGTTTATAAGAAGAAAATAGACAAACTAGGTGAGAATAACTTTTCTTTAAAACCTTTGGCAACCAAAATATTTTTTTCAGTGATTTTCATTTTCTCTCTCCCCCATAAAAATAAGGATTTTCTTTGTTTAGTATCCATGTAATAAATCCATTTTTCATCATCAGAGTCCAAAAATGACTTTTGTTTGTGTCAAGCATGAAGAGAAAGATGAGTGTTCCGTAAGTTCATTTAGACCTCATTTTCTTAGCCTCTGAATTTTTCCTGAAACTTGTAAACGATGTACTACAATTGACAAAAGCATTAAAGAGCTGAATAAACTTCAAAGATGCTTCTAAGATTTTCCCAACATTGTGCAAAAGTTGACACTGGGACCTTTTACATCAATGCAATATCATGTAATTTAAATTATTTAAGAAAACATTATCAGTTTACCTACACTAGTATTATTGTGCTATGCATTCTATCATATGCAGCATACTGTTATAAACAATTAAATTGTCAAACTCCAGTACAACATCTGAAGTTTGTTTTTCTACACTAACAAGAACAACAAGAACAAGAATAATCCTCACCAAATTTAGGGGTGTAAAAATTAACATTCCCATACTGTGATTTGAAACCACGACCAACTAATTGACAGACTGGTCTTTTACCAACTGAACTAAGTCTTACATATCTACAAAATTTATCTTACAAATACGCAATAACTATATTTTTTTAATTTATTATATATACCATACAAAATTGCATGAATCATCTTTAGTCAGAATAGAAGTAGGAGCAGAGTTTGACCCTGCAGCAGCCCGGCTTGTAATATATAATATTATTGGGCTATGCATTTTATCATATACAACATACTATGTTAAATATATTATTTTCTATGTTTAAGCAAACACAATATCATTTACCTTAGCTAAGGTTTTTTTTAAATTTCGGATCTGTATTATGAAAAATGGGTCATATGCACAATTGCTAGTTGATGATATTGGGATCATTATAGAAGTAACCTACCGTGTGATAGGGTTAAATCTACCAGATGTTTTCTGAAGTATCTCACCGAGTTCAAAGTAACTTACAATGTTTTTACAACCAATAACAAGTATCTACCCTGTTGTTTGAGGCTGATGGATGTGGTGGGTGATTTCAGAAAAAGAAATTAGGTGAGGAATCTGACACAATTACTTCTCCTTCAAGATAATGTTCAAGGTTTTATGAAAATTGGAGGCTGGCCAAAGTATTTTATTTTCATTAGTTTACTGTTTTTAAATCCCCACTCTCTCTCTCCCCACACCCCCAAAATATGTTGTACGAAACAAATAATAATATTAGAACAAATTGTAACAAATGAATGTTTTAAACAAGTCTGATAGTTAAATTTCTAATGACTATCATGGCAATTTAAAATAAAAATAGATATGGAACATTACTTACTTACCTAAGAGATTTTCAAGTATTAAATTATTCACTTTACTGTATGGCACAGGGCCTCCGAGAGGAATTTTATAAGGCGGTGCAAAGCTGTTTTCACCCTCACACACACTACACAAACACCCTCATCCTTTAGCCATACTGTTTCCATCTGCTATAACACTTTTAGCATGCCCTATTATATTCTCTCATGCGAAAACAGTCAACCTATTTTAATAATGGAAATATCATATTGATTTAGAAGTTTTGATACTCTGCTCTATTCTAGAAACTCTCAGGCCCCCTTTGCACTCTGGGCCCCGGTTTGATGCACCGGCTCCACCCCCCTCCTCTCTGATGCCCTGGTATGGCACACCATGGTATTTGGCATTAAAAGAGCAAAAACATGAAAAAGAAAAGTAAATTTCAAATGGAGACATTTAATTAGCAAGGTTTTTGTTTTGGACATTTTAATATCTGAAATGGTTAAAAATTCCTCAGAATGTACTACTACTTTATAAAGCTAGAAAGCAGAATCAGATTAATTAATTCATCCTTTTTACATTTTTTGTGTATTTGTCTATCTTTCATTTCAATTCTAGCAGCATAGTTAAAGTGAACATTGCCATTGCAAACCACAGATTTAACACAAAGGCAAATAATGTTGAAACCGAAGACAGGAAGAACTTTAACAGGTGTATTTATTCAGCCGATGTCCCCTGGTCTTGCTCTGGGTTCTAACACTACTCACTATCTTCTTAGGTGTTGAAGAATATGTTCTGAATGGGTATTGGGCCTTATCTTCTGAGCGTACATTGTGTTTCAGTATCTATAACAATTCTGCTATGTTGGCAATAGATGCTGTTCTACCACTACCCTTCTTACTGAAGGCTGGTAGAGTGATGTCACTGTCAGAGATTGAAAAAGGTTATCAACCCCCCTCTATTATAAATCCTTTATGGAT
The DNA here is from genome assembly GCA_006491835.1 of Architeuthis dux. Lineage (NCBI taxonomy): Eukaryota > Metazoa > Mollusca > Cephalopoda > Oegopsida > Architeuthidae > Architeuthis > Architeuthis dux. Next base: position 3,835,134 of record VCCN01000262.1, on the reverse strand, counting down.
ATTAATAACCATTACATCATTTAGGTATTAAATCATATAAATATTAATAACAATTATATCATCAGGCAGTATGTTACATCATGGAAAATTTATCAAATCTTCAGCCATTTTGCCAATAGACTCTGAGAACTTATTCTTCAACAATTCCCAAGACCTGTTTTGTGTTAACCAAATAGGCAAAAAAAATAGTGAATTTATGTTAATCGTTTAAAATTTCACTACCCATGTGAAACTTTCAAACTGCACTACACCCTCAAAACTTTGTGGTACGCCTACTGAGTTTTATAAGAAATGAAGACGCAAAGATATCAGTTAAGGACAGTCACATAGAAATGTTATATGCAATAAAACTTCCTTACTAAAAGGATATAGAAGTGTGTCTAATAATGGGGCTAAAAAACATACTTAAGCTCAAACAGGTTTATATTTTTCTTTGTGTTTTTCATAATCAGTCTTTGTTATGATTGGTTAAATTTTCCTGTGTGGCTTTTTGCAAGCCTATCCTTTTTCCCTCACAAACTTCAAAGATACACTTGAAGTAGATCGAAGCAATGCAAATGGAATACTGTCCATTATGAGACGAACAAAAAATTTCACTAGATTAACAGTATTTCTAATTCATCTGATGCCTGAAAAAAAATGAGTCCTGTGTTGTTGGTAATATGTGTGGGAAGATATGATGCTAATAATGTGTTCATTCAAGAATACACACACACACACACACACTCTCCAACTCTTTCTCAAAAATACTAACGCACAAATCATTCACATAAGCATGTAGAAACTCCATGAACAAAAAGTAATTCTTTACCAAATTCTTTGACACATGTAAAGGAAAGAATTCTGTGAAGCATTGGCTCAATGTATTTTACTCGATAACAACAAAGGAATAAGTCCTGCAGAACTTTTTTTATATATATCAACTTATATAAAATATCAGCATTATTTAGCACTAGAGAATTTCTTTGGAACTATTCAATAGACTGTCTGAATAACCAACTGCCATAGAAATCTGTTGTGAATAAAAATTGGAGAGCTTACTATTGTATAAAGTAGATTATAATTACAAATTGCTAAAAGTGTGATATTTTTTTTGGGTCATATTCATCTTCCCGAATTTCACTTTCCCGAATGCTTTTTTTTTTTTCCATAAATCTTATACATAATATATATTGTAAATACTAACTCTTATCATAAATAAATACCACATTTACAATAGATGCTTCTTTTTCATGAATTGTAAACATTAACATACCCCCATTGCACTAATTATAGAACAAAAAAGTGTTTTTTGTAAATTGAGTAACTGAACAGGCCTTATTTTCATACTTTAGTATGAAAATAAGGCCTGTTCAGTTACTCAAATTGTCGGGAATGAGAAGAGTCTGCAAAGTGAAAAGTCAGCCAATCAACATTCGGGAAAACTGAGTTTGGGAAAGTGAAAATCGGGAAGATGAACCAGACCCATTTTTTTCAATGTATGGGCTTTTGGGTAATCATTTAATGAGAAGATTAATAACATAATCCGCATTAATTTTCTCATGAAGGGATTCTCAAGATTTTACAAATCCAAAACTTTAAAGAAAAATCAACAAGCATGAAAACTGTTCATTTAATATTCCTCAAAAGATATTATCATCATCGTCGTCATCATTATTATTTATACCAGAATCACATTGAGTATGACTTAGTGGAAACATGAGTAGTGGGCTTGTCACAAGTAGCTAATACTTAGGTCCAGCAAAGACTGTGTGTGAATTCTAGATTTACCTATCATTTCATTAGAATGTAACAACTTTGCAGTTTTAAGGCAGCAAGATGACCCAGACTTAAGAAGTTGGTATTTGAAACTAGTACATGCCTCCCTCATTATAATGTGGGTGTTGGAGTCCAAGAAAGCCAACAGAACGTTATAACGAAGCCGCCTGAGCTATTTTGGAGCTGAATCTAGCTATTTTGGAGCTATATTTAGCTAATTCGGAGCTAAATTAATATTTTGGAGGTCAACCATCCACCTGCATTATAATGGGAAGCCTGTATGAGGTTTCCAGTCTTTCACCATTAATCATCTAAAACACTTGTTATTTAAACTTCCACTTATGTTAAAATTTCTACTAAGGAACTAACATTAACATGTTGTACACCAAAGGTCATTAATTAATGTTTTTGCTACTTTACCTGTTAAGCGCCAATCGATATTAATTAAGTCTTTTTGAAATTGGCACCTTGTCTTCATTTTATCCTCCATACTCTGCTGTGACTAATACCTGCTTTCCAATGATGCTATTTAGTTTCTGGGGAATCTCTATTGTTCTATTCTTGGACTACATATGCTTGTACTAATTTCTACACAGACTGGCGCTGAAAGCTTTATATGAAAATCGAAGTTCAACTCCAGAAAATTTTTTTTTTTCATTTCATACAGTTCCATTGCTAGTCATCTTGCATTGTTAGTGACAATTGATGAGAGTAAGGAAAAATGAGTAGGCAAGATTCATGAAATGCTTCCAAAGGGTTTTGAATGATAAAAACCAAAAATTGAATTATTATCCACATCTTATTATAATTCATCTGTGCGTCCATCTGTATGTAACAGCATACCATAGAAACCATACAACATAAACCCAGGAAACTTTCTGTGTGTACCAATGTGACCCCAGTAAAGGTTATACTTTTTTAGGGGGGGGGTCGATTTACAATGTATATTCATGCTAAAATGGATACATTTTTTGTGCCCACATCTTCAACTGAATCTACTGACAGCAGCTAAAAAATTGCTTATTTGCAGGGGACTTTGCATCATTCATAGAGAGGAGGGGGAGTAAGAGGGAGAACAGTGGGTACTTTGGAATTGTTCATAGAGAGGGGCTGAGTGTAAGAGGAAGAATGACTGTTTATTTTCTGTTAAGTATACATATATATGTACCTTTAAGATTTTTCCGAGATTGTTAAAACAACTCTAAAAGTCACAAAAAACAAGTTAGATAGAAATCAAATAGTGTTTAATTTATCTGTTTTATTAATTCTTTTCTTGACAGCAATTTATCCCATCTATAAAGTGTAAAAGAACAGTCAAATATACAAAGTTAAAAGCCTATGTTAAAAAATACTTCAAAATAGCATTAAACAAAAAAAGGGCTAAGGAATATTATTAGGCGATAAATAAGAGTGGAATAGATAGAAACAGCTTGATGATGGATGGGGAATATATACAAATGCTGCATATATGTAAATGTTATAAATCTAATTTACAAATTATTGAGAGAAATAAAATCATCAATCAGAATGTTTGAAAAAGAAATCTGTCAAAATGATACACTCTTGTGTATTTAATTAATCTTGAATATATTGATGTACATTTATTTAAAACTTATGAAATTATAGGACTACAAAATTGAAAGTATTCTCTCTCTCTCTCTCTGTTTAAGTAAATATATGTAGGTACATCAATAAGTTCATAGCCTAATGATGGATAAAGCATTTATTTTTTTGCAATAAATATTTATTTTTCATCCTAATCTCCTTCCTTCTCAATGCACCTAATCCAACACCTCTCCATAAATCACATAGATCAAACATTATACAGTGAAAATTTCAGATTAGAATTCAGCTAATAACTGTGTTAGGGTGGACTAATTGATCCTCCCACATTCTCCCCCATGCACACATATACATAGATACACATACATACACATATATATATACATACATGTGTACATGCATGCATGCATATATATATATATATGGAGTCTTTTTTAAAAATGATGTATCCAAGATTGGCTAAAATTGCGTTTCAGGGCATATCAGCTCCTGAAATTAAGATAAATAAAATGTTCCAAAAAAATCTATGGATTCTTGAAGGTGTTGAGATGTAAAGATTTAGAACTTGGAAGATGCTCAGCAAGCAGTATAAATAAAATTTGGGAAAGATTCTGAGTGTCTTGAAAGTTGTCATGTGTTGAAATGAGAAGATTTAAAGCTCAGAAGATGCTCAGAAAACAGTATAAACAAATATTTTCAAAGACTCTGGAAGACCCTCTGGATCCACCCCTGTTGATAATGATGACAATAGTATAATATTAACAATATCAAAATTTGATGATATTGCAATGAGTATATGGGGAAAACAATAAAATCCTGACATATTGATGATCATGATCATCATCCTCATCACTAAAACAATAATTGTGATGCTAAAGTTAGTGCTGGTGATGATAGTTTTAGTGCAGTAGTGTTGGGAATAAATACATAAAATAGTCATTCATTGATGATGAATAGTAAAGATGATGATAAGGATGATAGATATGAAATAATATATATCTTTATGTAATTCAAGTTATAAGTATTATTTCAGTCATAGTGGTGGCACACCAGCAGTATACCAAACTGTCATGATGCCATATTTTATGATAGCATGTCTTTTGTATGCCTATAATCATGACAACTAGATTTTCTTCCTTCATATTTACTTACAAAATATAGCCCGGACAGAATATCCCTCACAGATAATACTTGCATTTTGACAGCTACTTTTCATTCTCCAAATCCATACTGTCTTTGATGCTTTATCCTGAAGCAACGTGTCTCCGTGATGATACAGTTCTGGTCTTTTGGCCATGAATTATTCAAGCATTGCATCTTATTTCTTTTGGACAAGTGTCTATAATGTGCAGTGACTTTTACTACAGTGCAGCCATTTTTATTGTTGCATTGTGGGTAATCTTGCTATTTAATAGGTCAAGCCTTGTAAATTGATTCTGGAATACTTTTCTTCATCTCTTCTTTTTTTCTTATACTTTTTTCTCTTATGCTTCCATCTCTTTCTCATATTTTCTTTAATATAATAGCATTAAGTTATTTCATTCTATTATGAAAAAAATATGTCTAAGAAATTTAATGTCCGTGGGTAAATCTTTGTCTTAGTCACAAGTGTGGGGCCCCAGTGAGGACTGAACTCACTTCAGTAGTAATGGCCTTGAGATGCTAGCTTGCAAACCACTACTCCGCAGTAGGCACCCTAATCTTTGAGTGACTATTACTAATATATGCAAACATTCTATCTTTGCTTAGACTTTACTTTTGTCTAGTCTAATTGTAGCTCAAAATAATGAATAAGAAAGATATTTTCCTGAACCAGTGTCAAGTTAATTTGTATTATGTTACAAACATTTCAACTTTTGGTCACCAAAGATAGATTTGTTTGAGTGCACTTTTTGTAAAAATAAAACATGATCAATCTTATTCAAGTTATGTTGAATATTTGAATACATTTTCCTGTTCTTTGATTTATGATTTTGAATGGAGGAAGTGAATACATTGTATAATTGTGTGATTTCCTGATATCCATGAATTCCATTTAAACCTATTTTCTGCTTTAAAGGGAAGAACAGACAATAGATACACAATATACAAGGTCTGTCCCGAAAGTATCCAGCTATTTTGAATATCTCGAGAACCAATTACACAGCCTTGATGTTACTTGGCAACCAATCAAAAGGGACATACCGGATGGGTTTTCTAGCTAGTTCCTGTGGAAGGCCTAAATGGGGCCTACCGATATTTAATCTGGGAATAAGGAAGTATTACCTTAAACAGTTACATTTATACTAAAATATATAATTTTATGCCATGTCAGGGGTGATCAATCAAAAAATTGGAAAAAGGGGTGATCAATGAATGTTACTTCTCTTGCCTTTTGTTGGCCAGTGATCACTAAAAAGTCTGAATTTTCAAAAAAGCGGGAATGTTGCCAGACAAAAACTAAGAGATGAATTTAGCATAACCGTACATTGCAAATTGGACCCCCATTAAAAAATCTATTTAGGGGGGAATTTTCAAAAGAAAAAAAACTTTTTTCTAGACATAATAAGGAGTAAATATTTAAATTTTCAGTGCTTCTGACTCGTTTTGGACCAAGATTTGTTTTTTTTAAAGACACAGGTGATGTCAGCTATGTCATGCTGACTCAGTCCGAAACAAGCTAAACTACTTATTTATACATATAGTGGGGCCGCTTAGCCAAATAATTGTGCATTTTATGATAAAAGTATATAATTGCATACACCTATAGCCAAAGGCATTCCAAGAAAATTTGGATATTTAGCCATCATGAATTTTCAATATGTCACCCATGGCAGATATTTTAAAAATGTCTGCCAGCAACAACTGTTTTCAGATGAATTTTCTTATTGGCAATGGATATAATATGATATTAGGACATTATTAGTTGAATTCTTTACCATACATAATTCATGAGAATTGCCATTTGATAATACATTCAAGTCATCAAAAATTCAAGTGGCATAGACTAGTCTATGGATTTATTATGATGCCGAATTCAATTTTGGAACTTTATAATTGCCCAGAAGCTTCCTTCTATCTCACAATTCAAGACTCAAAATAAGTGATAACAATAACTGCCCGAAGTATCTATCGTGGGAAAGTTTATTCAGGATATAAAATAGAAATAGTAACAGAGGTCTTTGCAGTCAAAGGCAGCTTTTTTTGCACTTGCACAGCCTAACACAACCCGTCTTACATTTGCAGGAGACAAATTCATAACTGGATTGGCCTGCATCTGGTAGGTATGTCCAGAAGGGTTCATGGTACCCCTCAGATGTCTTTGACCAGCCCCATCTACATGGTGAAGGTAGTTCTGGTGTGGACACTAGTATCTGACCCCAGACAAGATCTGCTTGGTACACTGCTCCCTTAACATGCTCCTGTAGGACAGCCATTGTTGGAGGGATTGACTGCGCATTGTGCTTCTTCATGGAAAGTGTCCTCCTTGCCATGTCAATTTCTGTGCATGTGCTGGTTCAATCATAGAGCAGGATAATAAACCTCTCAATCATGGCCATTACATCCTGTGGTATGTAATCCTGAGCAGAAGCTTTTTCTTCTGGCCAACAAAGCTGGAGACAGTGTCACAGACCATCAATGCATGGATCAATGGAAGAGCATATGCCTTCTCAGGACCCAGCCCTGCCGCAATTTCATGAGCTGCTAAGAATCGGAAACTTTCCAGTTCTAAATGCCAACCAAAGCTCATCTTCTGGCTGTTGACCCTGATCCAGATATGGAAGTGGTTGCTTGCTGAGGACTTCCACATCTGACAACAAGCTGTGTATCCTCCTTCGCAAACCATCTGAGAATAAGGTAACCAACTCAGTCTTATTGCTGTCAAATTTGACAAAGTTTTGCCAGTTTAGCATTTATGTCTGCTTAAACGCGCATATGCTAATTTTCCATGCTTGCCGACTTTGAAATGACTTACAAAGTCTAGTGAATAATTCTCACCTACCGGCCATTCACTCTAACTTCACTACTATTTATTAAAAAGATGTGTAACTACTTCAAAAGGATTTGGCTGTGGACTATCAGAACGTACAAAGGAAAAGGCCCTTCACACAAAGTAAAATAAAAACAAAGTTAGAGTGAATGGCCTGTATGTGAGAATTATTCCCTAGACTTTGTTGGTTGTTTGAAAGTCTGCAAACATGGAAAATTAGTATATGTGCATTTAAGCCCCCCAGAAATGCTGAACTGGTAAAACTTTCTTAGAGTTGACAGCAATAAGACTGAGTTGGTCACCTTATTCTCAGATGCTCTGCTCAGATGGTTTGTGAAGGATACACAGCTTGTTGTCACAGATGATGTGGAAGTCCTCAGCAAGCAACCACTTCCAGATCTGTCTTCAATTGCTCCATGTACACACGAGGAAGCTGATAGTTGCATGTTAATGATGTTGCATATGCAGGTCATGTGCACTTCCATTATTCCATGTATTGACGGTCTGTGACACTGTCTCACGCTTTGTTGACCACGAGAAAAAGACTGCATGGGATGTATGGACTGTCTATCCAGATCTTACACATGCCCTGTTGAAACAATCTTCTGCCCCGGATGACATGCCACAGGACAGAATGGCAACGATCGAGAGGTTTATTATCATGCTCTATGCCTAGAACAGACCATGCACAGAAATAGCGGACACTTTCTGTGAAGAAGCACAATGTGCAGTCAATCCCTCCAACAATGGCTGTCCTACAGGAGCATGTTAAGGGAGCAGTGTACCAAGGAGTTCATGTGTGTGGTCAGATGCTAGTGTTCACACCAGAACTACCTTCACTGTGTCGATGGGGCTAGTCAAAGACATCTGAAGTGTACTATGAACCCTTATGGACATGCCTACCAGATGCAGGCTAGTCCAGTAATAAATGTGTCTCCTGCAAATGTAAGAAGGTTTGTAAAAATGGTGCAAAAGTGCAAAAAATCGTCTTTAGACTTCACAGCCCTCTGTTACTGTTTATATATTATATATATTTTGAATAAACTTTCCCTTGATAGACCCAAGCTTTAGGCAGTTATTGTTATCAATTATTTTGAGTCTTGAATTGTGAAATAGAAGGAAGCTATTGGGCAATTCTAAAGTTCAAAATTCGAATTCTGCATCATAAAAAATGTATGATTTGACACTGAGATCATCCATATCAGACTATTTTCCTATAAAAGAATTCAACTAATAATGTCACCAATATCATATTATATCCATTGCTGATAAGAAAATTCATCTGAACAGTTGTCACTGACAGCCATTTTAAAAATGTATGCTATGGGCAATACATTGAAAATTCATGATTGCTAAGAATCCAAATTTTCATGGAATGGCTTTGGCTATAAGTGTACCAAATTTTATTCTTTTATCGCATATTCAGATAAGTGGCCCCACTCATACAGTTTAATGCAAAACAATTTATGTTTTTTCTTTAATAAAATACATGCAGTTTAAAACAAAACAATGTAAATTCCTTTTTTTAAATACGTACAGTTTAAAACAAAGCAACGTAAATGACTGTTTATGGTTTTAAAACAACATGAACATTTGTGAGTAAAAGTGATGCACATATTTGTGCTTGTATCACGTCTCACAACAGTTTTTTTTGTTTTTTGTATGTTGTATATTTGTCGTATTTATTCTTGAAGTTATTTATTGTTTTCATTGTTAGTATATTTTGGTTGTGCTGTACTAGTGAGTTCCAGTTATTTATTATTCTTTGAGAGAACAAGTTTTTTTTTGCAGTGTTCTTTATAGATTTTGTTGTTTTTTTTGTTCATTGTAAAGAACTTTTTTGCTGGGATGTTATCTATGCCTTTTATTATTTTTTCGAATGTTTGTATTTATTCTTCTAGTGTAGTTAGTTTTAATTTTTGAAGTCTATCTTTTTATTTGAGATTTTTAAGTTCTGGGACCATTTTCGTTGCCGTTCTTTGTATGGTTTCTAGTTCTGTGATATCTTTTTTGAGCTGTGGATTCCATACTTGGACTATGTATTCTAAGCGTGGTCTGATATATGTGTATAATATCTGAAAGGTTTTTGTGTCTAAGTAGTTGAATCTGGATCTTTATACCTGTTATTTGAGCTGCTTTTTAGCTATCTTTGATATGTGATTGTGTATTTGAAAATTAGAAGATATAGTTACCCTTAGGTCTTTTTCATTTTCAGTCTTTTTTAGTTTATCATTGTTCATGTAATTGTTTTTTTTTTCTTGTTTTTTTCTTCTTATGTGCATTACTTTGCATTTGTCCACGTTGAAAAGTAGTTGCCATGTCTGAGACCATTTTCCCAATTCTTTTAGGTCTCCTTCCAGTTTTGTAACATTTACTTTTTATTTTGTTGTGTTGTATATTTTTGTGTCATCTGCAAATATGTTGCATTTTGATGTGATTGTTTTAGCTAGGTCATTTATGTACAAGATGAAAAGTATAGGTCCCAATACTGATCCTTGTGGTGCACCTCTATTTAGTGTTTTCCAGTTTGATTTTGTGCCATTTATAGTAACACATTATTTTCTTCCTATTAGAAAGTCTTCAAACCATGTTAGTATATTTCATCTAATGTTGTAACACTTTAGTTTATGGAGTAGTCTTCTATGTGGTACTGAATCAAAAGAAACCATATTTTCTTTTTTAAACTAAGTAATAAATTACATTGATTTGAAATGGTTAGACAATGTGGAAAAGGAAAAAGAGTGAGAAAGCT
>VCCN01000262.1:3736027-3747886 GCA_006491835.1 Architeuthis dux | reverse complement strand
AAATTGGAAAAAGGTGTGATCAATGGATAAGTTACTTCTCTTACCTTTTGTTGGTTAGTGATCACTTAAACAATCTGAATTTTCAAAAAACCAATGTGAATGCTGCTGGACAGAAACTAAGTGATCAATTTGGCATAAGCTTACATTGCAAATGGAACCCCCCGACTAAAAACCTATTTAAAAAAAACAAAAAACGTTTTTTCTAGACATAATAAGGAGTAAATGTTGAAATGTTCATCACTCTAGCTCCATTGCTGTGGCCTGTACACATGATACATACACAGCCAGCCAGCCGGACCAATTTGAAAACTGAAGAAACCTATTTTGACAGTTTTGGTTGATGGTTTCTAATTCGGTAACAGAGACATAAGAAAAAAAACACTGCTATGTCAACAGAAACGAAGCAAGATTTTGCTAAAACCACTCCCGTCTCAAAACTTGGTAACTTCAACAATTTTACAAGAGTGCCGTTAAAGTTGTCTTTCATGAGCTAATCCATGTAAATCCATCTTTATTAGGTACATACATTATCTGTTTCATAAAAAGAGGATTGTTCTTAAAATCCCAGACTGAGCATTGTCAAGAATAAGCCACACAATCAAAGCTTACAGCTTAAGCATATTAATTATCATTCGCATATGATAAATGTCACTCAAAGATTATCTATGCTCATCAACTGGAACCTCTGGGATCTTTACCAAAAAAGCAATAGTTACATTGGCAGCCCAAGCAGGGTTGAATGGTTCCATACACAGTTACAACCATAGCATGTAACGGTAGAGGGGGAAAAATAACTGACAACGTAGGTAAAGGAAAAATCCATTTAAAAAGGAAAGAATGAGAACAGTAGCAAAGAACTGGGTTACTCAGGGATTTGCTGGAACACAAGGAATTTGTTAATAGATCACTCTGTTTAGGGATTCTTTTCGTTTCATCCTTGGATTTTCCTTATGATTAATCCATTCGGATGAATGTAGAATTTTGTATTTTCTTGGGAGGATGATGGAAAGTGATCAAGAAGTTGGCATTAAATATCAATGATCATAAAAATGATAACAATAACTCTTGGATAATGGCATAGCAAGAGAGTTGAGTGCCTGGTGGGGCTTGGATCCCTGATGGGCCCCTTCCAACATTTAGTGAGATTTTTTATTGTATAATGTCAGTAAAATGCAGTGGGTGAACTACTATTTATAAAGCTTTTGGGGCCCCTCCACTGGGTGGCCGGGGGACGTTTTCCAATCACCCTCACCCACCCCCTCCCTCAGCTATGCCTCTGTCATTTGATAACATTATCCACGATTACAATAAACAGCATCCTCTGTAATTTGTTCTAAACTGTACCCAATAGGGTCTGAGAAACAAGATTCTTTTTTCCTAACCAGTATAAACCTATAGGATACAGTTTTATTTTTCTGGAAATTTCAAAATACTCTTTCATGAACATGGGCCTGATAAAATAATATTACCAAGTAAAATTAATTTGAAGTGATGAACTTTGATAGATATATTAATCCTGGTTATCCTATGGTTTATATTGTTACCTTTAAATATGAGGTGTCATACAGAAATTTAAAGAATTTGACTATGAGAAAAAAATTAGTCACATTGAAAGCTAGTTTTCACCATCATCTTCAAAGTAGTCTCCTGTCTGTAGGTATTACAGAATTTACTAGAATTTTACTAGCATGAATATACTCACAGCTGAGAGGTAAGAAGATTGTGATGTACCAATCTTCCAATTGGAGAGGGTCTGTCTGTTTTCTGGGAAAATCAACCTTCAAAATATTGGCTTTTCATCTCAGCTCTAAAACTGATATTGGGCACCTGAGACAAATTGTATACTATATCAGCACCAAACACGCCTCAATGATGTAGAGAGATACATATATACATAGATTGATTTGGTAATAGAGATAGATAGGTAATAAAGTGAGATAGATAGATGGATAGATAGCAAGAAAGGAATTAGATTTGCAGGAAATCCCCTGAAGAATAGCCATATTGATAGATCAATTGACAGGCTTGAAATTGTATTAGAAGAAAATGCCAGATAACTTGAGAATTAGATAGAGAAATATAATGATGTGTAACTTGACAGGTAAGAAAATGGATTAATTAAGAAAAATGATTGGTAGATTTGGTTAAAGTGAATGACTGGATAGATAATTTAAGTAAATTATTGCACAGACAAATCGTAGTGAAATGCTCACACTAAGTGCCTTAGTGTGGGAGTTTCACTAAGATTACTGTAGTAAGGTATAGAAGAAGCCTAGAATTGAATGCAAATGATTATTTTCCCTTCTAACATTCACCTAGATTATTGGTACCAAGTCAAACAAAAAAAACAGAGAAAAAATGTTATTGCCCTCTGCACGAGACTTCAATGAAGCAATTTAATTGCTATCTAAGTCAATCCACTAATCAAATTGTGAGCAATCATATAAATACTATACTAACTAAAGGAAGCTTTTTTTTAATTATTAAAAATAACAAGTCTGGTTAGTCACTCAATAGAAACCGTCACATGACCAACATTTTTGGCAGCATTAGAAAAAGGGGTGATCAATGAATAAGTTACTTCTTTCGCCTTTTGTTGGATCACTAACAAGTCTGAATTTTCAAAAAACAAGTGTGAACACAGCTGGACACAAACTAAGGGACTAAAGGTTACATTGTAGATTAAACCCTCCCCATTTGTGGGTAAATTTTGGACCCCCCAACCGAAAAAACGTTTTTTCTAGACATAATAAGGAGTAAATGTTTACATTCTTAGTCCTCTAGCTCCAATGGTGCAGCCTGTACGTAGCCAGCCAGACCAACTAAAAAACTGAAGAAACCTATGTTGACAATTTTGGTTGGGCGGGGGGATTCAAATATCCCCCTTGCAATGCCTCTGGGAATTAGAAAATAGAAGGAAATTACTTGAGAGGAAAGAAAGCGGAAAAATGTATTGAGTATTTTATGAAGAAAGAAACATCCGGCTGATCATCACACCTGTCTGAAAGAGTAGAAAATTACAAATGACAGGTAGAGAGTAATAAAAGAAGACATAAATGCACAGTTCTAATATTTTCCTTGCATCTATATTGTTGTAGCTCAAAAAATAAAGTAAAACATTCCTCTCACATTTTCATTCTGGGGGAAAGTAACCGGTTTATTTATTCATTTTGTTTTGTTGTTTTTACTTTCCTATTTATTTCTTGTTTTTTTAGCATGTTCCTGACAGGTGCTTCAAACTTTCGTTTCAGATATTTTTCTCAACCTATAAGAGTCCGTACTCTTCCATTCTCTCTCATACATACATACATATGAGGACTGGCTGGAAAGTATCCAGCCATTTATTATTAATGAAAGCCTTAGTCTCCTTGGAAATACTCCCCCTTGGGAGCTCACACAGTCATCCTAGCATCCATTCCACTTTTCAAAACAGACTGCAAAGTCATCGGGATTGCCATCAGCTGCCTCATCACATTCTGCTTAATCTCGACCATGGTCTCAAATCTCCTCTCTTTCAAATCTGGACTCTAGGTGGGCTAACAGACCTGTGTGACATAATATTTCGTCAAATCCTGCATGGACGTGAAAAATGGGCAGGCTCAGTCATGGTGAATGTCACACGGTACACATGCTTACTCAATGGTGTCTCACTGCCAACTAAGTAACCCCACAGGAGAGTGTCTGTTCATGCATGCCCAATAAGGGACACTCTGATTGGTTGCCAAGTAATATAAAAGCTGCACAACCAGTTCTCGAGATATTCAAAATGGTTTGATACTTTCCAAACAGACCTTGTATACTAAAAAAACAAACACTTCAATAAAAAGGGTGCCATTTTTTTTCTTTTAGAGTTTACTCATGAGCAAACGCCCTTTTGATAAACTGTTTATGCATACCAAGTACATTACAGTGATACTTGAAAAACCATCCCACACCTCAGTGATCAGCTTTAAATATATGATACTATACCTTCTAAACGGCTAATTAAGGAGAAGTGCTTCTTTGTATTATTTCCAATTTGTCTACTGATATATCTAATCATTTCTGCTACCATGCACTGCTCACCAAAACGCTGTACACAAAAAGGTGCCAGGGGCCCACAACCAACACAAATTAAATTGTTGTTCACGCTATCAAAAGATATTGTCTTTTATGGAGTTCATAATTTTGCATTCAATATCTTCAACACTTTGAAAATGTATTTTGTATTGTCTTTATTGTATCAGTTCTCTCTTTTGTGCTTAAAGAAATGAGTTGGGGGTGGTGGTTTTGGAGAGCTCCCCAAAACAACAAACACCATTACCAACACAATTAGCTTATCCAAATCCATTTTTGTATTCATAGAAAGAAAAAAACAGGAGTGTATTACTAATTGAATGAGATTTTTCATTTATAATCTATGAAGTGCAGTCATTGTGCTATGACACCCCATTTATTTATAGAGCTGAATATTTATTTGTTTGGTTGGTAATAAAAAAACAAATATTGTTGAAAGGTAAGTTTTTATTTACTATATTTCATATTGCAAATGTATCTTATTTAAAACGTTTAGCAACATTAACTGTTTTAGCTAGGTGGTAGAAACAAAAAATCATACAAATGAATTTTAATAATAAAAAAAAGAAGAATTTTCATACTTCATGATATCAAAAGATATTGTCTTTTATGGAATCGGGATGTTGAAAATGGCCTAAACAGCCATAACATGTACATAAGGCATACATCAATCCAACACATGGGGCTCTGAGCAGAATTTAATTTTGGGTCCACCACCATGTTTTTGGGGACCCTCTGTTGGCCATGGGGCCCAAAGCAGCTCCTTAGTTCACTTATGCATCCGGCCAGCTCTGAAAAGGGGTCAGCAAGTTTGTTTTGATTTTCTTGTTTGCTTCTAGTTTACATTTTAACTTACTATATTTGTTTTAGGAAGCCTTTAGCAGACCATGTATAACCTTCAAATTCTTTTAATTATTCTCATTCACAATATGATATGCATTAGATAAACGGACTGCTTCTTTTGCATAAATTGAATAAAGAAATAACTATTGGAAATTAGACATGAGTGACCATGTGCGAAATAGATGTATTATGTAGTGGTTTCAAAAAGGTGCTGAGCAACCAGCAGTAGCGAGAGCAAGGGTCAGCAGGCTGTGTGAAGATGAAGTCAAGTGTAGATGAAAAACTAAAAGCCAATTATCGAAACAAGTATTTTGCTGCCTAGTGAATTAATACAACTCGCCCCTCCCTTTCTTTGTTTTTTGCTTTTGTTTCCTTTTGTTTCCTTTTCAGTTTTGGCTTACCCCTAAAAAATGCTTGTTAACAATGGTTGAACATTTGAAAGTCAGGCATCATTACTTTTCATTAGCTCAATAATGCCCTTGTCTTGGCATGTTTTATGTGTGTGTGTTTGTATTTCATTGTTATAGACTGGAGGGCCAGTTTTTTCTCTATGCAAGCACAAATGTGATCATACAGTTTATGTTATTATATAAAGTAGAAAACAAATAAGGTGGTGTAATACTGGCTTTAAATAAATTCCCTTAAAATAATATTGCAATTCTTTTTCAGTATTTGGTATACAGATTAAAAAAAAGGGTCAGTTCAGAGGCATAGCTGAGGGTACTCACAAAATAACTGAAGAACAGTTTGATTGGCTCCAGTTAAATATGAATGAATTTGAGGATCTTTAGACATTTAATTCTGATGTGTGGGAGTTGCATTTGCACAGGGAACATTTATTTCTGTACAAGAGACACAAAAATAAGAAGGAGCTTATCTAGTATCTTTCCGTATTTTTAATGTATTGGTTTCCAGCAAAGAGGACTGGGAACTTTTGCACACACCTAATACAATCATTTTTATTTAGTTTTACACTCCATCAAATTCAAGGAGTCTTATTGAAGTTATCTTTAAGCTCCAAATGGTTCTTCGGACGATTGAACTCCTTCTTGTTATTTGTGTTGTAAACACAACGTTATTTGAATATTAATGACACTTCTCAAGAAAATATCTTTAAGCTTATTAGAAACCATCAACCAAAAATGTCACCATAGGCTGGTTGGCTATGTATATATCATGTGTAAAGGCTGCACCAATGGAGCTAGAGTGCTAAATATTTCGACATTTACTATGCAGTGATCAGTTAAAAAGTCTGAATTTTAACAAACAAGTGTGAATGCTGCCGGACACAAACTAAGGGATTAATTTAGCACAAGTTTCACTAACAAAAGGCAAGAGAAGTAACTTATTCATTGATCACCCCTTTTTCCACCTTTTTAATTGATCAACCCCAACATGGCATGCTGCCAAAAGAGTGACTATTGAGTGACTAACTAGACCTGTCTGATTTGTATAACCTTTATTAAATTACCAATTAATCATGTACAGTGCCGGTCAGGATTATTGGCATCCTTGAATTGTTGGTATAAACTGTACAACTGTACAACATCTTCAGAAATAAATGGAAATCTACCAAATTTTCATCATCAGAATATTTTAATAGGATGTCCAAATAAAAACATGTAGTAATTTCAAAGAAGGAATCGAAAATATGACCTGGACAGTAATATTGGCACCCTTCCTTTATATTTGGTTGCACACCTCCTTTGGCAACAATGACTGCCTCCAAACATTTCTTGCAGTCATCTATAAGATTATTGCATGCTGATAGTTACTCGCACTCTTCCATTTCAATTTGTTCAAGCTCTTGAATGTTTGCAGCATTCCTGTGGTGTATGGTATGCTTTGAAAATATGACTCCAGATTTATGCTTTCTCCAAAGATTTTCAATGGGATAGAGATTAGGACTCATTGCTGGCCAAAACAGATCATTTTCCCCTTTTCAACCATTCCTGTATGCTTTTGGATGTTTCCTTTAGTTTTTTGTTATGCTGGAGCACTAATGATCATTAGACCAAACCTATTTTTCTTATACTGGATAGAACATTTTGCTCTAAACTCCCTTAGTAACCCTTTGAGTTCTTTATTCCTTTGATATGGTAAAGGCCTCCAGTACCAGAGGCAGCAAAGCAGCCCCCATAACATTATGGATCCTCCTATAACTATGTAGAAAAAGTAGCATATGCTACAAGCCCTGCAATTACAGGGGCCCCACACTAAATGCTTGCAAGCTATCATATTCCGAATCATATTAGTGATTTGGTACTTGCTCTATTACTATAGTACTTCAAATTGACCATTCAACTTTTATGAACAACAGGGTGTTTAAGGTTAGCTATTTTAGCCAATTATCATCTTTAATTAAGGTTGTTATTTTACCACATTCCGATTAATTCTGTGTTGCCTATGTGATACATATACAATGCAGAAATTCGAAGGTATTTGAAACTAAAGTCAGATCTGCTGCACAAGGAACAAAATGAAAACAAAGTAATACTATTACTGAAAAATCAGACATATTTGTTGTATTATCTAGCTGTATCGCAAATGGAAAAATGTAATTACTTTACTATAAAAGTAAAAAATGTATGTGTATTAATATTTATGAGTATTTTCTTAAGTTGGGGCCTCTTTATAACATATGCTGCGGGTCCCTCACTAGCTTAATCTGGTCCTGGTGTAGGGATCTCTCCAAATGCAAAACATGCTTAACCATTTGTTGGTTGGCAATTCTGAGTCTCTGTGATTCGACATTGGCCTTGTCTCATCATCAGGCAAGACTGGCACAATTCACCATGCCTAGTTCCTGGTGATCTGTCTCAAAGCAGTACCTCCCCATTGCACAAATGGAGTATATAAAGAGTACCCCCTGATGCCTGCAGCAATATGCTGATAGAACTAGGCAATTTTGCACCTTCCACATACAAATTTGCATTGAGTCACTCACTTTTTAGTGTATGTGCTGCATTACATCTCAGTGGGAGAATGTCTAAATACCTGTAGGGCATTCTCCAGCTCACATTAGGAGTGCAAACTAAATCTTTATATTTCTATTCCAAAACCAGTTCACTTGAATAAAAGCCATATTAATTTCTATTAATAGTTGATGTTTCATCACATAGCTATTATTTCTGATTATTTATTTTTAGATCAATCCTAATAAGAAACCTGGAGATAACCACCATAAGCAATCAATCAAAATGGTGGAGAAGAAAATAAAAACAGCAACAAGACACTATTAACCCATAAGAACCCATTGTGACACTGGTGTCACATACAAATTAATTGATCTGCACAGTCTCTTATATACTATTATATTTTATCCTTGATTTTAACTCATGAAGTGTACTAAGTGACATATACTGAACATCCTGGTGCAGTCATATAACTGTGTCAATTTGTCTACCCAGAATCCCACATAATGTTCCTTCAAGTAGAAATGGGTCTGAGTTCTTATGGGTTAAAATAATTATATTCATTTCCCAATGATTTTTATTCATTTATCTGTTGCAAGGATGGAGTGAGTTGGTTTACAAAGATAAATACAAAAGTGACAATGGAAAAAATAGGAACAAATCGAGGCAGAAAAACTTACATTATTAATTTTTGCTACTATTTACCTTCATCTTAATTGATGTTGCTTTTTATAGCAACTAAACTGGTTTCCCTTCAGCAGTAAGTAAATAA
The DNA here is from genome assembly GCA_006491835.1 of Architeuthis dux. NCBI lineage: Eukaryota > Metazoa > Mollusca > Cephalopoda > Oegopsida > Architeuthidae > Architeuthis > Architeuthis dux. The sequence goes on along the minus strand of VCCN01000262.1, from coordinate 3,739,300 downwards.
ATTAACAGCATGGATCCGAATAAAGAATAAGTTCCAGGTGAGAATTGAACACACAACCCTCTATACCAGAGGGTGGCTCACTTAACATGCAACCATTCTTACCACTGAACTACCTGGAACTCAGTGGTAAGCAGGAGTCCAAATCAAACCCTTAAACTCATTCTCTATCCCAACCTCTTCTGCACCATGTCTGTTATCAACTGGTAGTTCCAATTTTTCATTTTATTTTATTAGATGACGTATTGTAAATCATTATTATTAATTTTTTGCTACTATTTACCTTCATCTTAATCGATGTTGCTTTTTATCATTGTCAATTAACTGTAATGTGTGCTTTTTTTTGCTATTTTCCTAAACCCATTCTTTTGTTGTCACTGCTCTATGGTCTTTCAGCGATAAATTTATGATAATAGCAAAAGAAATATAGTCAATCTGACAATTGATAGGTCTTGGAAACTAGATATTCAGTATGACTGGGTTGTGGATTTAGGTATACAGTAATGTCTCCATTAGTAAATATTGAACATACAAAAAAAAATGGAAATTGAGAAGTAAGTATATGCCCCCCCTATTTCCATATCCCTGTATTTGGGGATTCATGTCTTGAAAATGATTATTGAGAGATTGAGTTTTGGGATATCAGTGTGAAACAAACTGATTGCAGGCTGTCAGGAGTGAAGCCATTTTGATGGCTCCATTTACTGGCATGTTATCCATTAGGCAACCACATTTATTAGAAACTGTCAACCAAAACTGTCAACATAGGTTTCTTCAATTTTTAAGTTGGGCTGGCTGGCTGGCTGGCTGGCTTGCTTGCTTGCTGACCGGCTATGTATGTATGCAGGCCCCACCAATGGTGCTAGAGTGCTGAAAATTTCAACTCTTTATTATTATTATTTTGTTTTTGTAAAATTCCCCTCCTAAACAGGTTTTTAGTGGGGAGTTCAATTTGCAATGTAAGTTTATGTTAAATTGGTCCCCTAGTTTGTGTCTGGCAGCATTCATGCTTGTTTTTTGAAAATTCAGACATTTTTAGTGATCACTGCCCAACAAAAGGTGGCTGAAGTAACTTATTCATTGATCACCATTTTTTCCAATTTTTTAATTGATCACCCCCAACACAGCATGCTGCCAAAAGATGTTGGTCACATGACAGTTTCTATAGAGTGAGTAATCAGACCTGTGTGCTTTATCTCTTTACCATGCACAAGTACACCCATACAGGATCCCATTTATTACTGCTTATTATTCAGTGATTTGCTGTCAATTAATACCTTAAAGATGGCAGAGGATAATTGCAAGAAATGACTTGTCTTTGCTCTCTGTTCCTTATTTCATGACAGACATGACAGAAGGTGAAATAATTGTTAAGGAATTTTAGTTCATGCCGTTCTTACTGCTATCAATATGAAACAAACTGGCAGCCATTTTGATGGCTAGAGTCCCAGGGGTCCTTTCCACTGGTCAATTTCCCCTATCCACTCCATTGATTGAAAGTTTACACAGTTATCATTAAAGTTGACAGTAAATACACACAAACACACACAGATGAATACACTCATACCATAATTTGCTAAATATAATGAAAATATATGCCACAATCATTCCTTTGATTTTTAAGCCTTTTGTTCTCATTCTATATACATAGCTACATCAATAAGTACATACACTGATAAAAAAAATCATTTCTTTTATATAACACATATTGACATGATGAAGGATTGGGTTAAGTGCATTGACAAGGAAGCTTATATTGAAAAATAAATATTTGTTGTGTAAAAGAAATGCTTTTTTAAAATCATTAGGCTACAGACTTACTAACATATGTCTATTCATATATGTAATATATTCATTTGTGTGAGCATCAGTATATTTCTATACAGTGATAAAGTAATTGCACATCAGTAAGGTTAAAAGACAATTAAATTTAATTTTGTATCTGCCTGATATTATTCAATGCAAGAAGCTGATCATTACTGAATTATCTTTTACAGGCCTTTTCTTTATATTTATTCTTATTCTTCTGACTTTGTGCTCTGTTTTTAGTGGAGAGGGAATTTCACGTAATAGTATTTGTCTTCTTGGTTTTCTTTCAATATTCTCATTAGGTTTTGGTGACAAAATGAAAAGTATTGATTAATTACTGAAAAACACTAACATTAGTGATAAGATAAGTGTTAGAAGATTCCCCAGTTGTCTTGTTTTTTTAATCTTTTTTGCTTATTCTATTAGAAACTGTCAACCAAAACTGTCAACATAGGTTTCTTCAGTTTTTAAGTTGGTTTGATTGGCTATACATGTATCACATGTACAGGTTGCACCAATGGAGCTAGAGGGCTGAAAATCTCAACATTTACTCTTATGTCTAGAGAATTTTTTTTTAAATTCCCCCAAAAAGGTTTTTAGTAGGGGTTCAATTTGCAATGTAAGTTTATGCTGAATTGATCTCTTTGTTTGTGGCTGGCAGCATTCACACTTGTCTGTTGAAAATTCAGACTTTTTTAGTGATCACTGCCCAACTAAAAGCGAGAGAAGTTACTTCTTCATTGATTCCAATTTCTTAATTGATCACCCCAATTTGGCATGCTGCCAAAAGACGTTGGTCACAAGATGGTTTCTATTGGGTGACTAACCAGACCTGTTTCTCTTTTTAGTTGTCTATAATCTGAGTTTATTGATGCACTGGTGCCAACTTGATTATCAAAGTTTAGCAATGTTACATCTTCATTAAGAGCCGTAACAAAGAAAGGGATTACAATGTAATAAAATCAATTTTATTTCATCCATTTGATTACTTTCACTTAGTATTTTCATACAACATTCTGTTAATAGTCTATTCATGTGGAAAGAAGCATATATCATTGAAATAATCAAGTTTAGCAAAGTAATTTCTTTCTTGTTGTTCTCTTTCATGTTAACATTGCCTAACAAAAGCAGGTAGAGGTTGTAATTCTCTAATCCAGCGCTGTGTGATCCAGCAATTCGCATGAGCTGCCATGTTTTCAATCTGCTGCCATTAGTTTGTTGATTTGCCACTAGAGTACTTTGCTTCGGTTTCAAATCGCATCTTCGACCATAATTTAGCATTTTGTAATACGCCTTGTTAAACCGGTTTGAAATCAAATCAAAGAACTCTAAATTCAACAAATTTTATGTTTATTTTGGCATGAAATTACACATCATTCATTTCTTCTAGTTCTTATAAATTATTTGTAATACAACCAATTAAAAAACAAAGCAAATATAAATTATTTTCATTTATTATAATATAAT
>VCCN01000262.1:3690381-3712682 GCA_006491835.1 Architeuthis dux | reverse complement strand
TTTATTGATTGTTTTGTATCTCTTTATTCACTACAAAAGTTTACCTATTCCTCAGGGGTCATTCCGATATTTGTTTCTACATGCTTTATTTGATATGCTTATTTAAGATCTTTCTTCTGGGTGCTGGCAGCAGAGAACCTGAGAATCATAGAATGATCATATTGGGTTACTGGTGTAAGTTCTTCCACATTCAATGTACAACAGATAAATAATTTTGTTTTAGATTTTCTTTTGAGTGGAGAAAAACTACAGGCAGAGTATTGCATTTGTTTGGATATTTTTAAGTTTGTTGTTTTCTTTATGTCTCTTTTTTTTGTTTCCTTCTGTGTATTATCAAATAACCAGCTCGGTTATAATGTGTGTACACATGAAATGCCATTCTTTTTACATCATAGAGAAAAATGCTAAAAGTTCAAGATTTTCTAATCTAATTGCATATTTTTTCAGATTCAATGTAAACAGAGATATAATTCGTTATTATTGGACGTTTTTGAGCCCTTAACAGTAATGGTGTCAACCCAAGAAGTTATACTAATTTTCAAGTACAATTTCAAATTGGGACATAATGCTGCTCAAACTGCTGATAACGTCAACAAATCATTTGGAATGAACACTACAACAGTGCAAACTATTCAACCTTTATTCCATAGCTTTAAGTCTGGAAGTATCGATACCAATAATAAACCTTGAGGGAGGCCCAAACCTGTTCTTAAGGATGAAGAATTATCAACAACAGTGACCAACAAGTCACAAACAATGTTCTTGTACTTTCTGGGACTTAGGACTTCAACAGTGACCATATCACATCATTTCAAGGCAATAGGGAAGGTTAGAAAATTGGAAAAATGGATCCTACATGAACTGAATGAAATATTCCATGATAGCACCTTACTCCACACCTCTCAGCTGACTGTGTCAAAGCTTAGAGAATTGGGATTTGAAGTCTTGCAGCACCCTCCATATTCACCAGATATTTCTCCTACAGATTATCATCTTTTCAAGCATTTTGAATTTCATATCTGTAATAAACGGTTCACTAATTCATCCTTTAACTTAATTTGTGACCACTAAACTTAAAGAATTTTATAGTGATGACATATTATAATTAGAGGATATTGTGTGAATAAAGTGATAGAGAGATAGATATACATACATAGATATGTAGATGTCTAAAATTAGTATTTGAAAGTTGTTTGGTCTTATCTAGTAATTTGTACAAATAAATGAATGAATGAATAAATGTGTGTGTATATATATATACAAGGTGCTACCCCAAACATTTGGGCAATTTGACCATGATAAAAATGATTTACCCTAAGACATAGTAGTATATAGATAGTTATGGAACACCGGTCCCTCTCCCAAAAAAGTAAGAAAATGCTGTTCCCATGCATTTCCACAGAACTACACCACTGCATATTATGCTAGTAAAGAAAAATATTTTGTTAGATAGATAGATAAAAGCAGGATAAGAGAGATAGACAGACAGTAAACAGACTGAGATAGATAAACACACAGACATACATATAAACATATTAAACAGGAGAAAGAGAGAATCTTCTTAGATTTCCATATTTTCCCAAAGCTAAAAATGTATTTTCTGCTATTTTTTAAATTAATTATTTCTATTCTACTTCATTAACATTTAATGAGATAATTATTTTTAGGTGATCAAGTTGAGTGCTGACCTTTTAAAAATTTGCTCAGACTCAGTCAGAGTCAGGAATTGAGGCTTCACGTCTCTTCGTGATAATTAATCTTCTCTTCTTTCTAATGAAAGGTGATAAATTTTCATCTAATTTCAAGAAAAAAGACTGAAATTCTAGCTTTTCAAGTCATGCCAATTTATAAAAATAAAGAAAAATCAGTCATTTGCATTGATGGCTATTTAAAGTCAACTATTTGCAGTGTGGATTTTAGCCCCCTGGGTAACATTAAAGTCTCGGACTGGTATCACCGAATGGTATCTTTAAAATTTGTAGTAATCAAGGGAATATATTTGTTAATGGAAATATCTTCAAACAGAGTCATTTATCTTTTAACTGACCTCAGAATATGATTTCCTTCATTTTTCTTTTCTTTTTTCTTCTTTAACTTTTAAGATTGCTGCAAAAAAAAATGGTTTGCATGTTGTTTATTTGATTTTTTTTTTTTCCTGTCAAAGAATATTTAATATTCTTCTGCTTCAATTTCTCAAAAGATCTCAATATTCCTCCTCATGGAGCCTGGAGGCAGAAGTCTGAAGAATTGGCACTTGACGGTTTAAGGATCTTCTTTCTGGCTTCTTCAATGTCTCGACCTAATCTTTTGCATTTCATATGAAGCATAGAAAAAGAAAAATACAAATTATGTTTTTCTTTTCCTGTAAGGATACAGAAATATTCATAAGATTTGTAGAAAATGATACAAAAAATAAATCAAGAAAACTTATCTTTAAAGAGAGAGCATCCTAATGTTAAATATCAATTTACAAACAGAAAACAGAAAGAGGATCTTTTCGTTTAAAAGTATAGTATTTTTTCTTGTTCATTTTTGTTGTTTAAAGGCTTAGCAAATGCGTAATGGAGCAGAACTTTAAGGAAACTGTAAAGCAAAAATTAAGTTGCCTCTTGAAGCAAGTATAATTAAATAATTTTTTTAAAAAACCCGTTTTTTAGATTTTAAAATTATCTATCTATATAATGAACAGTGTGACATTTTTCTTTGTTTCTTTGTTTCTCTGTCCCTAACTTCCGCTATCTATTCCTGATGAAAAATACATCATAAATGTAAAATAAAATTTTGACCTCAGGCAACTAAACTTTTACCTACTGTAATATTTGTGTTTGATAATCAATGTGATATAACATTTCGTTTTCCCAGGTCACTGATCTTCTTTTTCTAGTCGAAATACAACTCTGACTTCTCTCGATTTGGTTGAGTGTTCTCACTTTATTTGAGAGGTTGGAGGGAGAATGAGAGGTTTAACAAGGGATGAAGATTCTTTAGTCAAATAAGGAACCTATTTCATCTGACGACATGGAGGTGCAGCAGGACCTGAGTGGAATCTTTTCTCTGACCTCTGCTGCTCCTGCTTCTGCTAGTTCCGCTGGCCACTGTGGCTAGATGATCACTGTTTTATGTTTACATGGTTAAAGCCACAATCATATGTATACATAAATCATGTGACCTGATTACATGCTTTGCCATGTGTAACACTGACATGTCCTTTTGAACATCTCTGTGGTCAATTACACTATTGATATATTATATTTAGAGCAGGGGTCCCAAACCTTTTTAGCACCATGGACCAGTTTGATATTGATAATATTCTGTCAGACCGGCTGATAGGTCAACTATAAATCACTTAATACACTCAATTTTGTTTCTTTTATCTAACAAACTTAATATTTAGATTTAAGGGAATTAAAGAATATTGATATAATTTGTGTGGGTAAGTACAATCATATCATTTCCTTGCAGCCTGCTAGCGGTCTGTGGCCCAATGGTTGGGGATCACTGCTCTAGAGTAGTTAATTGAATATTTGTAATATCTTTAATAACCAGTCCCTATAAATCTGTACATAGTGTTTCTCATTCTTTACTAAATGACACTATGAGTAAAATATCAGGAAGAAAAAACTCAAAAAGACTTGTGAAATCCATTGAGTGTCTTTAGATTAGATTATATTTGTTTTTGTTGATCAGCGGTATCATGTCTTTTGACGGTGATTGGAAAATGCAGAGATTGAGACATTGTAAGACAAAAAAGAAAAGGCCTCAAAGCAAGATAATAATACCATGAAAAGTTGGTAACATTTACAAGCTGATCCTTGTAAAGTAACTATCATACAAACTACTCCAGAAAACACTTTTTGCCAGTGGAAGAGAAAATAATGAAGTTTTACAGATCATCTTACACAAATGAACTTAACGAAAAAGCTTTCATCGGATTTTTGTTAATGGAACTTTTCCAAGAACCTTTGACAAGAATGTTGCCACTCGATCTTTTGTGATTTATTAATGAAAACCCCCGTTAGCCGGAGGCAATTCAAACAGATTCTAATTTCTTTGTGCAAGAGCTCTTCTGTCAAACTGGTTAAGGCTATGTCTCACTTGTTTCTCTAATCAGGTGGTGCTTTCTCCGCAATAACAATGTCTGCCTCTCTTGTATATTTGTAAACAGATACTTGTCTTGTGTAAAATTCTACTGGCTATTCTGGCTGGGGGGGATCTAATTATTATTGCAAATGAGAAGAAGAAAAGAGAGAAAAATATCAAGATGTCAACAAATTAAAAGAATAGTTTGACAAGATCAAAGGGATTAATTAATGAATAAACTCTTAATGCTAGACTAAAGATGTTACGGTTAAAACAAAGAAGTGAGATCTGAAGTACAGAACAAAAGTAAGAGCTAAACATAAATTCAGGCCTCAAAATTCCAAAAGAAAAAAAATGTTGTGGTTTTGGAAAAGAGAAGAAAAGAATGAAGGAAGTCTTTGAAGAAGGAAGAAAAGATGAGAAGAAATGGAAGATAGGCAAAGACAAATAGGAAAAGAAAGAGAGTAAATGAGAGGAAAGGATAGAAGAAAAAGTAGAAAGATAATAGAAGTGCAGGGTAGACAAAAAAAGAGGTGGAGAGAGAGGAAAGACATAAAGAGAGAGATACAAAAAATGAAGATAGGGATTTGAGAAAAAATAGAGTGGAAACCAGAATAGAAAATTGGAGGAAAAGGAGAGGATGAGAAATTAAAAAGAATAAAATGAAGGAAAGAAGGAAGGAAAAAAGGAAAGAAAAGACTATATTATGGAGGAGATAAAGAAAAATCATAAAGAAAGAATAAAGTAGAAGACAAAGGAATGTAAAGAGAAGAGTCATGAAGAAGAAATACAAAAAGGGGGGAAAAAGAACATGGGAAACAATGAAAAAATCATAGAAGAAAGAAAAAAGACAGAAGATATTAGTGTGCAAAAGTTCCCAGTCCTTTGAGTATACAGTTGAAAACTGTTTTTTGCTGGAAACCTTTGCACACACATAATATAAAGATAGAATTAGTTGAAATTTAGAGGAAAACAGAAGCAGAAAGTCAGAATAAATAAATGAGAGGAGTACATAAAAGGAAAAGAGCAGAGTAAAATATTGAAAGAAGAAAATAAATTTTAAAAGAAAATGAATAATAGAACAAGAAAAAAGAAATTAAAGTCTGAAAAAAGACAAGAAAATGATAAGAGTAAGGAAAGAGAAAAGAGAAAATGAGAACAAAAGGAAAAGCAAGAGAGATATATAAATTACAGAAAAGAAGGAGGAGGGATAAAGAGGAACACAATGGCAAATTCTATGTTACAAAGTTAGCATTGCAAAAAGAAACTCTCAGACATCAAAGCAAATTAATTAACGAGCGAATTTTAACACAAATAAAGTTAATGAACAAGAAAGACTATGACTGATTACAAGAGACCGGACTGCGAGCATTTCAGAAATTTGCCAAAGTAATGGAATTTATTTGTGGCAAAATCTCTTGGGCTTTTATTCATACAGGTATGACAAATGGCTCAGTTTTTGCTTTTATTTTTCTTTAAAAGTACGATCTGCTCTTTTATGGTGGATGATGAAGTCGGTGTCATTTTATAAAGACTTGTATAGTAGAATAGTAACACAATTGATATAAACGGTTTGATTTTTCTCATCTCACGTAAGCAATACAGCAATGCCTTGAATAGTGAGGTTTTGATTAGTGCGAGTTTTTGATGTAGTGTGAGATATTACTGTACAAATTAATGTAGCTAAGTAGAAACTGAAAAAACAAACACATTAAATTATAAAAAGACCTTGAACAGTGCAGTTTTGAACAGTACGGAAAGTTTTGGAATTAATTTACTGTACTAATCAAGGTATACCTGTATATCAAATTGTTTTTGCATATCTGATAATAATAATAATAACTAGCATTCCAAGGGAAATTATGAATAACCACCACCCATATATGCTGTTTTGGGGGTGATCAATTAAAAAGTTGGTAAAAGAGGTGGTCAATGAATAAGTTACTTCTCTCACTTTTTGTTGGGCTGTGATCACTAAAAATGGTCTGAATTTTCAAAAAACAAGATGTTAGAAACTAAATCTGATGAATGATAGATCTTTGAGACGCAGCATGCATTGTTCTTTTTTCTCACATTATCAAGGCCCTAGTGGTCTTGGCCAGTTGTAATTTTCCTATATTTTCCATAATTATTATGTTCTTTTTCTTATTATGCTCTTGATGAGCACATATAACATTTCCATAGATACAACATGGCCCGCTTTTAGCACTTATAATACAATATTGGAACTAGAATCAACTATGCAGACCAGATAATATATTAGATGGCATACAACAACACAAAACATTATGTAATGTCCTTCTCATTTATCATCAGTTTAGAGCTTCTAAAATCTAATATGTAATACATTCTTATATAAATATATATTATTAAGACTATTTTTTTCTGATAAAACAATGTTGGCAATATTTGATCAAAAGTAGGGAAAGAAGAAATTTAAAGATTTTGAGGCAGTATTAATTAAAAATTCTAAACAAAAGCTTTTATGTTTGGAGGTGCCGGTTGGCCGAGTGGATAACGGGCCCGAGAATGGAATCGATGGTGCATACTGAAACTACAGCTGGGACAGTTAGTGTTCATTTTGCACTAATGTTCTTGGAAAAGGCATGAATCTATCTCTCCCCCAGTTATGGGTAAAATAGTGCAAGGTGAATTGAGTGAAGCCACTCTGGGTGCTTGTTGCCTCTAAGTCTATTTCACATATCGCAAATAGATCGCGTAAGTAGTAAGGTGATATCTAGAGTTCAAGTAGGGATAGCTGAAGCCATAGCAAGCATAAGGGAACTACTTATTTACTTGTATGTAAGCAAAAGTACTGATTAGTCATTCAAATAGGCTTGCATTGCTATTGATATGATGAATGATGTATAATTACTTTCAAAATGTTTCAGATAAAATTCTGTAATTTCATTTTTCCTTAGCAAAGGCATGAATCCACTTCTCCCCTCAGCAATGGCTAAATAGCACGGTAGTTGGAGCCCTTTAGCCCTGTAAGACAGTCCATCTTAGGTGTTGGGCTAGCACCCCAGCCCTTTAAAAAAAACCACAATTGCTACAAACAATGATTGGGTCTCCATGGATCATTCGACAAATGGAGACAAAATCATTGCCTCGTGTGACTGGAAGCAACTCTTTTATGTTTCATTTTGAGCTTGTAAGAATATTCAGAAAGAAAGCATGAAGTCTTGAGAACTCATGACAAAAGGTTGAGGCCATGTTAGAAACCGTCAACCAAAACTATCACCAAAACTGTCAAGATAGGTTTCTTCAGTTTTTAAGCTGGACTGGCTGCTGGCCAATGGAGCTAGAGGGCTTAAAATCCAAACACTTATTGCTTATTATGTCTAGCTCTTATTTTGAAAATTCACCCCATAATAGGTTTTTAGTGGGGGGGGGGGTCAATTTGCAATGTAAGTTTATACTAAATTGATTCTTTAGTTTGTGTCCGGCAGTATTCATACTTGTTTTTGAAAATACAGACTTTTTTTGGGTGATGACTGCCCAACAAAAGGTGAGAGAGGTAACTTATTCATTAATCAGTCCTTTTTTTTCAAATTCTTTAATTGATCACCCCGAATAAGACATTGGTCACACGACGGTTTCTATTGATTGACTAACCAGACCTGTTTTTCTTTTTAAAGCAAACACACAAAATAACCCATTTCAAGAGTAAAAGTTCAGGCAGGTGTATCTTTAAAGCTGTCAGTCGCAAACCATACCCTTCCAAGTGAAAATTCCATTGACTAAACATATTTACTTGCCCTGTTTATCGGATTGAAAAATATACCCATAAAAAACACTATTAGAGAACGGACGGTGCACATCAAAGTGCTTATGAACACACCTGGCAGGTGTAATTTCAACCATTCAACCATTACCATTTTATTAATTAATTTTTCTTTCTGTCATTTTTGGTTTTGCTTTTCATTTTTTTTATTTACTTATAAACTTCTATACCATTCTAAGAGGGTTTTTTTTCTGCAAAAGTCATTTGATATAAGTACCATATGGTAGCTCAGTGGTGAGAGCATTAGGCAAATGGTCTAAAAGGTGCAAGGTTCAGTACTCCCAATTGGAATAATAATACACTGGGAGATTTTATTAAAGATTAAGAGAATCTATTAAAGTATTTTATACCTCTACATGACCATTCTTTTTGTTTATTCCTGGGCCACAGCCACACCACACCAGTGGACAGTTGTTGGGGAGAGGATGTGGCAATTTCTAGGCCCAGACCCAACCCTCCACCTTCACCTGGGTTTAAGATGGACTGCCTTACAGGGCTAAAGAGCTCCAACCGCCCTGCTATTTACCAATACCTCAGGGGAGAAGAGATGGATGCATGACTTTCCCAAGGGCATTAATGCAAAGTGAGCATAAGCAGCCTAGGCTGAAACTTGAACTCGGATCGCCAATTCCGTTTTCCATGCTGGTAACTGTTACGCCACCACGCTCTTACACACCTGCATGACCATTATATAGGATTTAGTTTGCCATAAAACTATTTGTTTGATCGAGAAATGGATCCATGTAAATGGGACAAATTTTTCAGTGTTGGGATTTTTTAAAAAAGTTATAGTTTATTTCTACCCAAATGTCAATTCATCACACTGAGATCATTGATTCAAATGGATTACACTGAGATTATATTTAAAAATCAAAGAAAAATTCAATGACCTGAAAAGGAGGCGAGTAAAGTGCTTCACACATTAAATGAATCTGACTTTGGTTGATAGATAACCTTCTGCTTCTTTGACTGGTCAAACTGCTTCTGCCAAAAAGAAGGTTATGGCAGAACATGTGTTAATGGTACTCAAAATGTGATCTCTAGACAAGGAGGTACAGGAATGGTCAAAGTAACATATCTTCTGACTTAGCAGCTTACACCAACTGCACTTCATTTTCTGTTCTTCATCTTTACCATTCTCATGAGTTTTGACACTGACCATTTCTTGGTGCTATGCCAAGTGCAAGTTGTTATGAATCAGGTTAAAAGAGAGGGTGAAAAGACTGAGAGAAAGAAGTAGGAAGTGGTCTGGATAGTCACCCAATAGAAACCGTCACATAACCAATGTCTTTTGGCAGCATGTTGGGGGTGTTGAATTAAAAAATTTGAAAAAAAGGGTGATCAATGAATAAGTTACTTATGTCGCATTTTGTTGGACGGTGAACACTAAAAACGTCTGAATTTTCAAAAAAAGAAGTGCGAACACTGCCAGACATGAACTAAGAGACCAATTTAGCAAAAATTAGACCCCCCATTAGACCAAACCTATTTTGGGGGGTAATTTAAAAAAAACAAAAAACATTTTTTACTAGACATAAGAAGGAGTAAATGTTTAGATTGTCAGCCCTCTAGCACCATTGGTGCAGCCTGTATGCCTGATACATCTATAGCCAGCAAGCTAGACCAACATAAAAACTGAAGAAACCTATGTTGATGTTGACAGTCTTGGTTAAAAAAGAGAGTAGATATTTATTAAGGTTAACCCAATCCTGCACAGGTTACCGGTATGGAAAACAGCATCAGCAGACTAAGTTCGAGTTTTGGCAGAGACTGTTTTCATTCATTTTGCACTATTGCCCTTTGATAAAGCATGAATCCTCTTCCCCCCCCCCAAGCTATGGGTAAATAGCTGTGCTGTTGGAGACCTTTAACCATGTAAGGTAGTCCATCTAAGATAAGGTTACTCTGACAGAAAAAACCTACAGCTTGGCAGTCACCATAGCTGGTCCAAGGCACGGCTAAATTAGAAGGGTTGGACATGGGGCTAGCAACTCCACTCCACAAAACCTACTTGCTACTAAAACTACAGCTGAGTGGCTGTGGCCCTATGCTCCAAAATAAGTCTACAGGAATAAACAAACACCAGTCTGTCACTAGCTTGAGAATAAGAGCATTTGAAGAGAGATAAAGACCAGACAAGAGAGAGGGAAGCATAGAAAAATAGAAAGAGGGAGAAAGAGAAAAGAAATAGAGTCACAAAGCAACAAAAAAAAAGGAGTTGGAAGAAAAAAAAGGAAAAGGAGAAATAAAAAGAAAAAGAAAAGGAGAAAGGAAAAAGAAAAGTAAAACAAACAAAGGAAAACGAGAAAAGGAGAAAGAAAAAAAGAAAAGGAAAAGGAAAAAGAAAGGGAAGGGAAGATGATAGAAAAATATGAATGAGAATCATAAGAAGGAAGAAAAACTAAATAATAAAAGTGAAGAAATGGAGAGCCAAAATTTGAATGAGTGCCAGTAACTGCCCAAAACCTGCTACCGATCAACCTGTCAATAAAACTGCCAGTAAAAATCTCTCCTCTACTTCCATGGACCCAGCCAAGCTAATGACAAATTCTGAAGCAACAAATAATCTACTACAATTCAAAATGATCAGATCATCCGCTCCGTGATTGATTTTTACGATTGGTGTAAATTACATTCTTTCGATTTGGCTTACCCTCCCGATCTTTCCATGATGGAGGCGCCACCCGTGAACCCAGCCATATGTCGGAGCGGACATAAAACTGACTTGAAGTGTGACATGTGATCTCAACAAGACCATAAATATATCGATAGTCAGATCAGTGCATACAGCTCACTCAAAGCTAATGGCCCAGTATGCTTCATTCCCGAAAAATGGGGGCTATTGACTGCTGGTTTCCCAGGCAGACATGTCTTGAATTAATAGAGAGGGTTTGGATGTCAGTTGGGACTGGAGTTGCCATGCTTCCTGGAGCAGCGAGCAAGTTACAGGGATTCATTACTAAATTATGCAATATATGAGTTGTGAGCTAGAACTGGAGGCATGAATTAACTTGGTAACAGCTTGGAGGAAAATGAAATCAAAATACCCAGTTCACATTCTCATCACAACCATTGTTGCCACTTTTATGTAGATGCCTTTAGGAAAGGCATGAATTTAATCCTCTATGTACCTCATTCCAGTGACAACTATCTTGATCTTGGTTTCTCGCTGGTACTCTACAACACAGAAAAGAAGATTGAATTGATATATGGACAGTCTTCGGCTGTGTACTTACATGTCCAGGTACTAGAAGTGGAATGGCTGAGAGGCCTGTTTTTAGTCATCATACAGATACAGGATTGAGTCAAAAAGCTTAGAGAGATCATTATTGTTTTGAGTAAGAGATTTTCATTATTTGATCTTTTATTCTTACCGTATATGACAGATAATAAAACAAATTGGTTTACAATGGTATTTGGAAGACTACCACTCACTGCAACTCATTGTAGCTCTATAACTGTCCATACCAGGCTTTGGTAGATGGCCAGCTAGTCATAATACCAGCACATTAGATGCTGTATAATATTTGCATATTTTTAAAAGAAATTAAATGTCTGTCTTATGTACTGAGACATAATAAGTCAAATCTGGACCCAGCTGTATCAAAGATGCTATTAATTCACTTTGAGCTATTTAGTATTTGACTAACTGCTTGTAACTCTTTGAGCTAATTATAATGAACCACAGAGAGCATATGCCTTTATAAATTTCAAATTTCACTATCAAATTTTAGCCTTGAATGCAAGAACTGAATTTATAAATGTAAAGTGAACTATGTTTCACAGGTATTGTTGATATTTTTGTCAATATTATTACTATTACTAGTTATGGAAAGATTCATGGATATATTTGAATTTCTATGAGGTGTTTTTTCTAAAGAAACTATATATATATATAATATCTCTCCCTCTCTCTCTCTCTCTATATATATATATATATACTGGAGGCCGTAATAAATTAGGTAAAAATATTTCCCACACGTTTGAGTGGTTTCTTCACATTCTTTTACTTCACTACTTCAAAACTGTTAATAGTGTAAATAAATATTGAAATGGTTCTTCGGACAATTGAACTCCTTCTTGTTATTTGTGTTGTAAACACGACGTTTCGGACGATCCATTCTTCGGCCTTCTTCAGGTGTAAAATCCGAGTGTGATGAGTTAAACAGAAATTATGTATAAAGGGGGGTAGCGTTTATAGCACGTGGCCCTGGTGTTTCTGTGTCTTTGTTCTGTCGCGTTTAGATTTGTTGAGAAGTGGAAGCCACATCGGGTTGAAATAAATGTTTACAACAAATGTTTAATCAGTTTCATCTAAGGTTTTATTAAAACGCAACTGAACACATTCAAGTGGAAGAGTCCATTGTTTCAAGTGATTGGTAGGAGATATTTTTATCAGTAACATTGTTAAATTTGAGTGGAAGAGTCCATTGTTATGGACAGAGAAACAAAGAAACAGAAAAATTCACACTGTTCATTATATAGCTAGATAGCACAAGATCCTTACACTGAATTTATGGACTTTTAAAGCATTGATCTGATCCCTGATGTACCTGTAGCACTGCTGTTTCAGAATCACATGGTAACTTGGGTTTGTTTCACTGAATTCTTTGAGCTGACCTAAATTATATAAATTTGATTTTGTCCCACATACATGATTTATATTATTGTTTTATAATTAAATTTTCACTCTGAGTTCCTCAGAATTCTTCAAGCTGAACTGACATCCACAAAATTAATTACACTTGAAGTATTTTGCATTGATATCATCCTCTCATTGGTATATTTGATCTTTGAATCCAGAATTGACTGGATAAAGGCATTTGAATTTCATCTCATATATATTGCCATTACTATTATTTCAAAATTGCATTTTAACAGGGCTCTTTTTATATGAAATTTATCAAGCTCAAAACATTGAACTTTAGATCACAAATAATATTGATGCTCTTTTTCTTTATCAATGCACTGAGTTCTTTTAAATAATCTAGTAAAGTGAATGAAATTCAGTGAAATAAAAAGACTTTGGCTCTACATCAATTCACTGAAAACACACATTCAGTATCCTTTTGTAACCAGTTTAGCTCAGTCTACTGATGCAAATGGACTCTAGGTCTACTATGTAGGTAATATTTTGCTTTAGTACAATGTTAGTTATATTGGGTTAAAAAAGAACTGAAGTACATATTCTACTTGAATTTGAGATATACTGCATATGCCAGTATATAAGATGGACATTCATTTTTTAAAAGAAACTATTCCAACATTACACTGTGTCCAATGCACTGGTATTATGACAAGAGGGTAGTCTAAGAAGCTCAATATGGTCAGTTATGAGGTTTGGTTGAATTGAAGTTAGCGGTAGTCCTTCAAATACCTTTGGAAATAATTTGTTTGGCATATACAGTACATAATACTATTGATTCAGTAGCTTAGCTTCTTTGATTAATTGGAGCGATGAACGCTAATGATGTGATATGAAATATTGACCTCAGATGAAAATGCAACTGATTTAAACTCATCTTTTGGATTCTTAATGATTTTCTCAATTAAATACTGAAAAGTGTGCCAGGCAGCATTGCAAATTTTTGTTTTTTTATTTTAACCTTGCAAATTTGGAAGTCACTCCCAAATTCAAAAGATTAAAATAAAAACATCTGAATTGGCAAACATTTGATAAAAATATTTTAAAAACTCACCTAATTGGCAACACTTGACTTGCAAATTAAAAAGATATCTAAATTGGCAATGCTGAGTCTGAGCTTAAATATGCTAATATTTGATCTACAGTGTTTAGCAAAATTTACAAAAAATAAACTTGCAAAATGTTTTAGTTTATTATGCATACATATAATAATCATGATATGTCAGTAATGCTTGCTTCAATTTCTAACACCTGATAATTATGTTCTTTCTAATTTCATAATGCACAGAAATATTTAGATTGTTAATTCAGAAAATGACTAAAGCTTAGCAGGGAAATAGTAGAGAAGCAGTAAAGAAAGTGGGCAGTGATAAGAAAAGCTAAAACTTTGCATACATATATATCAGGTTCAAATGCAGTTGGCACTAAAATACAACTGTAGTTATTGTTTCATGTTTTTCTCCTACTGCCAGAATTTGCTATATTACTAAGTATATATAATAATTAAAGTGAAAAATATAAATTCTAAAAAAAAAATGGTATATCTTAAATATATCTTAAAATAAAGACACTCATAATAAACATTTCTTAACCCATAAGAACCCACCGTGACACTGGTGTCACATACAATTTAATTGATCTTTAATTTAACTTATGAAGTGTACTAAGTGACATCTACTGAACATCCTGGTACAGTCATGTGACTGTGTGTCAATTTGCCTACCCAGGGTCTGAGTTCTGAGTTCTGAATGGGTTAAAATAAAATGAAATAGAATAAATGCTGTACAAGACAGATTTTTATGTATAGATATATTGCAGGAACCTTGGATGAAGGAGAAAGTGAGTTGAGATTAGATTAACTCTTAATTCTCTATGAACCACTTGATACTGCTCCTAATTGACAGTAGAACTATTCTGTGAATGGAATAAAAGAAAATTTTTAAAAAATGTACCTAAAGGTGGAAGGTAGGTAACTTATTAGGTTATACCCCTTGATATAAACATTCAATTTTTTATATGAATTTAAGGGATAATATCAACCATGGCAAACAATCTAAGAATAATGGAATTTCTTTAAAGTAAAAAAAAAGAAAACAATCTATAATAGTGCCATTTGTCTGATGACATACTGTTGCTTAACTATTAATACTGATTACTGAATAATGACTACTGACTACTAATTACTGACTACTAAATACTATTAACTAATTATTGAATACTGATTCAGTGCAAATAATGGTGATATATCACTGCTGTCCAAAAGTGGAATCTATCTTTGAAAGTGAAAATCATGGCCTGAGTAAGGTGTGTGGGCAACATTTGCTTCTGAAGCTTGCCAAATTATCTGAAACAAAATAAATATTTCTAATCTTTCTTTCCCATCCCTAAATTATCTAAAAACAACACAATAATCTGGTATTACTCTCAACTTTCAACAGCAGGGACATTGCTGGGATAGATGGCGGATGGAAGGGGTGTAAGCATTCCTAACAGAATGCTGCTTTTCATTTGTTTTTGCATTATTTTCCTTTATTTATCACTCGCAGAAAGCTCCTCACTTTCTCTGATCTATATCTTCTCTGGTTACCATTGTCTCATTTAGCTTTGGTCCCACTCCCCCAGCCGGGTCCCAATCTCCAGTCATTGCCCCCAATCCTAATTATCTACCACCTCTTATCTGTAATTCTGTTCCACTCATTTTAATCTCAATTGTGCGGCTCAAATTTCTTATAATTTCCAACGTTTTGTAAACTCTTGTTGGTATTCATTCTCAGTCATCTAACAGCTTTTAATGTTTTCCATCTAGATTTTCTTCTTTTTATCACTGTATTTATATCCCAGTTTCTGTCGTTGTTGCTTAAACCTATTATATTTATTTTCTCTTCATCACTTGTAGCTACAGTGCACTGCCGACATTGGTTTATGTTACCACCAAATTTGTTTAGTTTGTTCATAGGCATATCATTCACTATTCAATAATACTACATGTTATATATCAAAGACAGAATTGTTTTTGAACCATATATGTCTTGGGTCTTCCCTTGACACTGATCAACACATTAATAACCTCAGAATGATATACATTAGGGTGAATCAATAGTCTTTAGTCTGACTCAGTTGTTTTGATCTGAAATATTCACCGAATAATGTTCTAATCTATGTGCCTAATGAAGATATATTGACAAGGGAGGAGATTATGCTGAAAAATAAATATTTGTTGGGTAAAATAAATGTTTTTTTCATCATTAAGCTATGATTCTTTTTTATTTCAATTTCTCAAATTTTCTGTTCCTGACTACATATAATTGAAGATTCTTACTAAAGGAACTTAGTCTTTATCTCCCTCATTTTTTATTTAATATTCTTTAATTATATGTACGAGGGTCGGTCAAAAAGTAATGCCTGTTCTTCTTTAATTACAACAGACTTAATAGTAAAAGCACACAATGCATACCAAAATGAACACAAAAGTCTCAGGATTCCAAATCTAGTCCTCAACATAGTCTCTTTCCTTCCCAATCATGGTATTCCACCTTTGAATGAGGGCATGTATACCCACCTCATAGTAGCTTCTTGAATGCTTTCTTAGCCATGTGTGAGTTGCCTCTTTCACCTCATCATCATTGGAGAACCGCTGCCCTCTGAGTGCCTCCTTCATGAGCCCAAACAGAGGATAGTCTGAGGTGCCAGGTCAGGGCTGTAGGGTGGATGAGGCAAGGTTGTCTAGCCATGCGCTGTGATTGCTTGTCTGGTCTTTAAGCTGCTGTGAAGCCTTGCATTGTCATGTTGCAAAAGCACATCACTCATCTTCAAATGTGCCCTAGCTCGAAGAAGCCTTGTTCTGAGTTTTGACAATGTGCTCACATAGGAGTCAGAATTGATAGTGGTGCCATTGGGCATAAACTCTAACAGTATGACTCCTTTCTGGTCCCAAAACACAGTGACCATCACTTTCTCCTTACACTTTCAGTTTCTTCTTTCTCCTTAGGATTGCCATTAACTCTACTGACTCATCTCCTTACTGTACTTACATCTAGAACAGCCTTTCCATAAACATCCACTAACTTCTTGTGAATGTTTGCAGCACTTCCAAAAACAGAAATTCTATGACAGCTCTTTGCTTTCTATGTCTGTCCAGAGGGGCACCCATTTTGAAAGAGGATTATAGGTAGGAAGAGAGAAGGTATCTCCCCAAATCTTTTCCCTGGACTTCTAGACACTTTATGATTTATAGCTAAAAGAAAACCTAGGAATTCTGACTAATACTTTTAAAATTACATTAGAACAGCCATTACTTTTTGACCGACACTAGTAATAAGAAAAACAAAAATCTGATTCGAGTTACATCTATCTTTTTTTTCCCGATCATCATTATAACCTGGTGACTTGAAAACATATTCTTTGGAGAAAAAAATATCTCCCACACCTCTGCATCATTAGCAAGTTAAATTTCTCATGGTTTTTCATGATTTTTATGATGGAAAAAAATAAGAGGAAGAACAGGTCTTTCAAATCCACAGGCTCTAAATAAAATCTTTTTTTGTTAAGCACGTGCTGTTTCCCTAATTTGATCAATCTTCTCTATTGTTAGAACCAGGTCCTTCAGTTTAACCTTTTACTAAATTTCTCTCTCCAGATTTTAACCTTAACAAAACTGTTTTTGTGAGGGCCTGTGGAGCTTTTATTTGAAATTTTCTTATGTAAATTTTGGACGGCCCATGTTGGCACCATATAAAACATAATAAAAAATAATTCCTCAGCTTTTCCTTGTCTGTTTTTTTTTCCTTTTATTTTTTTCCATTCCTTAATTTGTTTATGCAATCACTAAAGTGCTCCCTGAACTGATGTCGAAAATTTACCTCAGTTAAATTTGCCAGCTGAATAGCATTTTTTTTTTCAAAATGAATGGTCCGTGGGTCGGGGGAAGGCTATTCTTTTTCCATAAGTTGTTTGAAAACGTTTGCACAGGGATTTTTTTCCAACATGGTTTTTCACTTTGGAAATTATGTTTGGATTTCCTGAAGTAAATGAAAACAATTTTAGACAGGCAAGGAAATTTCATTTGAGTCCATTTCAGAATCTTAGAATTCTAAAACTGTGTGGAAGAAAGAAAGAAAGAATGGAGGGAAGGAAAGAAAGAGGTTGAATTTGGGAGAAATGAAAAGGAAGACTGTAAAAGAGAAAGAAAGAATTAATAAAATTAAAAGAAATATTGAAATGAAAGAGAGATAGAAAGATGGATGGAATGCAACAAGAAAAGAAAA
Source organism: Architeuthis dux (assembly GCA_006491835.1). Classification (NCBI taxonomy): domain Eukaryota; kingdom Metazoa; phylum Mollusca; class Cephalopoda; order Oegopsida; family Architeuthidae; genus Architeuthis; species Architeuthis dux. The sequence continues at coordinate 3,694,906 of VCCN01000262.1, read as the reverse complement.
AGATTCAGTCTAAAAGAAAAAGAAACAAGAAAATCACAAGGAATGAAGTAAAATATTAATGGAAGGAAAAATATGTAAGAATAGAAAAGGATTAGATGAAGCAAATATTTTAAAAAGGGGAAAGGAAAGAAGTGGAATGAAAACGAAAAGGAGAGAAGAAAAGAGAAAAGAAAGCAGTTAAAACAGAAAGATGTTACAATGAAATAAAATAAAACGAAATTAAAAAAAAAAAAGATTTGAAGTAACACAGGATGATGTCCACAAAGTCCCTATCTATTTATGTTTGAACAGTGCAATAAAATAGAAAGAGACTTTATGGACACCCTGAATGATGAAAGAAAAAAGAGAAACAAAATGAATATTAAATAAAAGATTGAAGTAAGTGGAGAAAGAAAGGCAGAAAAGAAAGATTGAAAAGAAAGAGGAAAGGAAATTACAGAGTCATTGTCTTCTTAATTGATTTTTTGGGTCATTCTTTGAACTGGACAGTTTGAGAATCGAGAGATGATTCCAGTTAGAATTTTAAAGCAAAGCCCTTCTATCCTTTTTTAAATGTTTTCTCCAGTCTCCAATCTTTGTTTGTTCTTCAGAAACAACACAGGCAGCTTTTATTAACTGCTGTATTTTTGTCTTCTTTCTTATTCTGATAACACAGACAATGTTTTACTATCATTTTCCCCTCTGTACTTTAGTGATTCCCCAAGTCAATATTTTCTTACATGTTATACAGAACTCATTAATTTAAGGATTAAAATGATTAGTTCAAGATTTTGGGTCCTCAGAATTCTTTTCAAGATGTTGACTTGTCTGGTTGTTCAACTGGATTAAAATGGCTGAATTCTTGGTAGCTCTGTTTGGTCCTGGAATTAAATGTTTACCCAAGATAATTCCACTGTTAAGAAACATGACCCTGCAATTATTTCACATAAAAGTAGTACCTGAAATATTTGCTTTTGTCTGGGTTCTTTCTTTGTTTTTTTTTACATAATATTTTTATATTCAGTTTAAATTTTTTTATTTTCATTTTGGAAGTTCAGAAAAGAAAATACATTGCCTCCTGGATTCTGTAGATAGAGGCCAGAGTCATATGACTGTAAGGCATCTGATATTTGATTTGAACCCTTTTCAGTTTGATTATTCTCTTGAAAGCAGACTTTAAGCAGCAACTTCACATTCTTCCTTTTGGATTTAATCTCTGCAATCTGATGATGTGCCTTGATGGAAACATTACTGTATTTGATGGCATATAAGACTCCCCTTATTTCAGTAGGGAATATTAAGAAGAAGAAAAAAATGCATTTCACTGAATCCCTATTATTTATGCCCCAATCTTTTAACTTATACTCAAATTCTGGCCAATGTGTGACTGCACAATGAAGGTTACGTTTAACTTTAGAGCGATTCTTTGGGGGGCAAAAGTGGGGTCTTATGTGCCATCAAATATGGCAGTTGTTAGTTTGTCTCCAATACTAGCTTTTAGGGATCCAAAGGCCAAGTTTTTTAGTGCCAAATTTCATGGCAGCAAACCACTTCTCTTCTATTAAAGTAATCATTCAAAAAGCATGACTTTCAATCATCTTTAATGCTACCCAAAGCCTAATGTGACCCACCTAATTTTTTATAGATACAAAAATCAAGTCAAATGGGTAGATGAGTAATCATATTTACTTGTCAGATCCACACAAATTCTACAGTAAATCTTTGCAAATTAAGAAGAGAACACCAACCAATTTGTGTATCATGAAAACAAAAGTTACATCATTTACTTCAGTTGTCCAAATTTCTTAGATCAAGCATTGTCATTATTATTAATTTTGATTAGTTTTTCTTTCATCTTATTTTTGTTGCTTTTTATTGCATTGCTCGGGTCATTTTTACATTTAATCTACAACCATTCAGTAAGACCATTAAATAAGCAACATGGATAGGAAATAAATAATAAGCTTCTGAGATTTGAACTTGCATCCTGTATCTTTAGGAACCTGTCTTACCATGAAATTGCCTTACTGATTAGGCAATAAAAAGCAACAAAATGTAGAATGAAAGAAAAACAAAATCAATAATAATCACAATGCCTTATCTAAGAAATTTGAATAACTTAAGACTATTACATCTAGTACTACTACATGTAAACAAACAATATGGCAAGACATAAAAACTGGATGAGGAAGAATCTAGCTATATCACAAAATTTGAAATATGTCTGCTTGTTAGCTTTCATAGCCTAATCAATAGAGTGTTGTCTCTGTCAGACAGGTTCCAAAGGATAAGAGATGTGAGTTCATATCTCCTTGGAAGCTTATTCTTTATTTTCAATCCATTCTACTTACTTAATGGTCATAGAATGTAAAAATGACTTGAGTGTTGCAATAAAAAGCAACAAAAAATAAGATGAGAGAGAAACTAGTCAAAATTAATAATTATATATTATTTACCATTTTAAATAATGATCTACCCTCATAAAGGTTTTATTTATATTAACCTCAGTTTTTGGAAATACAATATTCCTTGTAAAACATATTCCTCTTCTGGCTTTAAATCAGTGTTTCAGTCTGTATTTGGTGGCAAGTATAAAAATGATGCTACAGTTCTGATGGCTGGTCTGATCAGAGTTGAGAATACCAGATAATATTCTGACTTTCTGTTACCCTTGTGAATTTTAAGAGCAAAGTTAATTATTTCTAACCTATTCAAAGGAAACGTTGATTTAAATTTTGTGAGAATAAAAAACTATATGAAATCAGAAAATAAGGTAAGTCTTCATTTTATTATACACTGATTTACTCAGAACAATGTTAATCCACTAGACCATGTGTCCCAAAAGCATTAGTTAAGTGTATCTAGTAACCTGTCTGATGGTCTTGAGTTCAATCCCTGGGTCATGTAGCACAACAAATGTCATATATTTCAGTGGAAGAGGTAGACAAGTGAGATTGCAAGGACAAATCAACTAGGATGAATTAATTGCTATGAGATATCCGCTGACATGAACCGCAGAATGAGGACAAACTACCCCTGTGGATTGAATAAAGGGTTTGGTATAGAATTTCCAGAAAGTTGCCAACTATGACAGACACCTAAAGAAATCTGTCTGAAATGCTATGACTATAACAACCAAGACGAGGACCCAAGTGATTCAGTGTATAATAATAATAATTCCTCATCTGAGAAATTCAGACAAAAAAATGCCTCCTTTTGGTCAAGAAATTATTGAATCAAGTTGAAATTGGAATGGATTTACAAAAGCAGATTTCATATTGAGAAAAAAAATCATTTCAAAAATGAATAAATAAATGAAAAATAACTTCTGAAGAGATATTTTTTCCATTTATTTGGTAAATAACAACATCTATTCATTTGCTTCTGTGTATATTAATACAGAACAAGAAAGAAAATCAAGAACAAAATTCTTTCAAATGAAAACAGAATTCATATAAATCAGATTTGTATAGAACGGAAAAATAATTAAATGAAGAGGATGTATACATAAATTTGTTGCATTGATTTTTTTAAAGCTATTTAGTTCTTTTTTTTAAGAAACAACAAGAAATGCATGAAAACTGTTGGAAAAATCAGAAATGAAACAGGAATGAATGAATTTTATATTTCATTGCTTAGAGATTTGTATATTTTTCCTTCTTTTTTTAATACTTTATTTTGCACATACAGATTCAGTTCAGTTCCATAAGAGCACTTTAAATTGAATTTGTCTAATCAAATTCAGGAATTAAATCATAATCTAATTCCAACTTGAAATTAGAAATTGAATTAGACGTTGAAACAAATGTCAAAAATTAGAATTAATGACCGGATTTACATGCCAAACTATATGCCGCTTTCTTTCCTCAATCAGTTGTGGCTATAAAAACATACAGCCTTTTCCAGCGGCCCTTTTAATTTCTTTTCCTGTGAGGCCAACCACAAAATTAAAAATAAAAAAACGTTATACAAAAGCATCAACCCTCACCCATACACAAAAATTTTAACTCAGTTGAGTATTTGACCAATGAATGAACAAAGCAAAATAGAGAGTGGGTGATGTATCTGTTTTGGAGAAGAAAGGTCATCCTCTCCATTAAATATATTGGTTCTGGTCAAAAGCCATTGGAAAAAGTATTTCATGTCTTTTACCCCAAACAGTCAGCCTGTTTATGCACTTGTGAACCCTTTAGTTACTAAACTGACCCGAAGCACGCTTTCTTTAAAGTCTCTACTTCAGTTTTTGATCAATTCCTTTTTAATTTAATTATTATTAAACAAGTTTGCTACTCAAGCGTAGAATTATTTTAAGCTTCTATAATTTCTCTGCCAATTTATTTTCTCAATTGCACACAGATAATTTGCATTATTAATGTTTATGTCTTCAGTTTGATGAAGATCATGAAATGTTGGAGGAAATCTGCTTGTATCAACCAATGAACTATCATTGATTTTACAAAAACTAAGACAGATTACAATATACAGGGATGTATACAAGGCTAGTTATTGGTTTGTTAGAACATATATATATATATATATATATATA
>VCCN01000262.1:3660896-3671821 GCA_006491835.1 Architeuthis dux | reverse complement strand
ATAGAAAGAAAATATGTTTTTCAAATAAAATCATCTTCTGATCATTGACACTTTTGCAGAGAAACAAATTTGAAGAAAAAAAAACTAGAAATGTTTGGAGGAAAAATATCTTAAAGAATTTCATTTTTAACAGCAAGGGATTTGGTTTCAAATCTATTGGTAAATAAAAAAGAAAATTGACAGAACATACCGGAAGCCTTTCATTCATTTCAACTGTTTCATCTGTTTGTGTTGAATGTTGAAATAACAGTGATATCTAATATGGCAAGATTAATTCTTTAAAAAAATGAAATGTTGATGTGACATTTTTTTCTTGATTTCCGCTATATTCAATAAATTATAGAATCTTTCAAATAAGCAGATCTTTCAAATAAACTATTGAATCTTTCAAACAAGTCCTTGAATCTTTTAAACAAGAACATCTTTTAGATGAGACACAGAATATATTGAAAACATAAATCTTTTAAACAAGGATTTTTTTTTCTCTTTGGTCTACATGTAAAATCTTTGAAATGAGCAAGTCTTCTAAAGATGATTTACAATCATTAAAAGTAGTGGTAAAATATTTAAATGATCAGTATGAATAAAGGCATTAAATATTGTTCCAAATAATTTAATTTTCCTGAGAAATTAGAACAAAAATAAGAGAAATGGAATCTTTCCAAGTATACAAGGGTGTACCAAAAAAACAAGAGAATTTGAATGTGGCACACGAAGGAGTCAAGACTATCCTGAGTCAACTTCCAAATATACAGATCACTAAAGAATACGCAAATGCACAGTGTCTGTCTTAGGGCAAGATAGGATACTAAATTGAAGCAGATGTGCCTGGTCCCTGGAATTTCCAACTCTGACACAGCATATTTCTATTGCAAATTGTGTGTCAATCATGTAGGGCCTCTCATGAAACCTGACCCTGATGGAGGGCAAATAGATGCCAACATATACTGTTACATAAAATTATTAAATTATACTCAATACTTAATAAAGCATATATACATTCCTAACACCCTATTACTGGGTGTACAAAAAGATGTATACACATTTTGATTGTTAATGATAGGGCACTTCATTTATGTTTTCTCATTTCCAGAACAAATGTCAATCAGTACAAATTTTAACTTGGATTATCCCCCCTCTAAATCAAACATTCTCAAAGGGGGACCATATGCTCCGTTAGGGACCCTGGCACATTTGGAGGAGACCATAGACAGAAATAATAATAAATTAAAGTCTGTCTATCTGTTCATCACTGCTTGAAAAGAGGCACTACAACCTGTGAAGAGCTCTTAAGGGGTCCAGGCAAAACAGATTGTGAATGGCTTCTCTAAATGATTAAAAAGCAAATAAATCTAATTCAGTATTTTCCTGTTTCATTCCTCAAACAACACAGATCAGATGTCAAGTGCAGCTTTTCTAATTCTCAAACTTAAAACCACTAAGATATTTAATTTCTGACTCAGTAATTCTATTCAGCTGTAAAAAATACTCCATCATTTTTTTTTTAGGTAAACCAATTGTTTTAGGTAAGACTAAAGTAAATTTAGACATTAGATAGCTAAATCATTTCTCCAGGAATTAAGACATTATTTCTGAAATTCACCTTCCTTTCTTACTTTCCTTTTGTGAAATCTTCATTTTCAGTTATAGTCCATGAGCTAGTAGGGTTGGTTGGTACTGGTATCTGGGGGAATAATGCTCATACTGATTTGTGGCAAGGTATGCATCTCTAGAATACAGCATATGGGTCATTCCATATCAAATCAGCTAATATTTCTTAAAAAGTGTTCACATTTTGTTGAATTATAGTTCAATCTATCCTCTTTCAAAGGTCCTACTCATATCTAACTTGGCTAGACTGCCACACATTTCAGAGAATATTTTTCAGAAGAATTCCAATCGAGTATATGAGTATCAATAAATTAAAGCATTATAACCCTTGAAATAGTACCAGGTAACAGCTTTTCTCGAGACAAATCAACTCAGAAAATTTCAGCTTGATTGAACAAAAAGTTCAGAAGTTATGACACATTGATATCTGCTTAAATTTGCATGTCGCAAGCCACAAGTATGCTTTTTCCAACTTCGGCCCTCCATAACTTTGGTATTTATGAATATATCTAGCTGGAATCAAGTATCCCAGTAGTTTCCCACCCAAATAAGCCATTTCTGGTTTCATTTTACCTCTATTCTATGTGCTTTGGGAGTTATGGGTCCTTACAAATGGGGGGAAATGTCTTTTTACGGTCGGATCTGCAAAACTTTTGGCCACCCACAGACACTAAACTATGGGTGGTAAAATAAAAATATCACTGGATTATTTTCATTTGATGTATTGCCTTGTTTAAAATATTGAAACAGAGTTTAAAAGCATTAAATATTTTTCTGTTGATCAAAACGCCAGTTAAAACACAAACTTTTACATGCTCTTTGAAAGCATGAAAAGTAACGTGGACAATTTAAAAAATGGTTCAAAATTTGATGAATTATAATTCAATCCATTCTATTTCAATCCTAAAAATTTAAACATGTATACTCATAGTTTACTCACTCAAATTAGCAGACAAAGTACACAGTGCGGCAGTGGCTAAATTATTCTTTCAATTTTCAACTAGCCACCATTCCACAACAGGAACTTTTACTGAGCTAAAATTTTGTTCACGGGGTCATCTTTCTATGTAGATCTTGAAAATGTTATCAGCCTACTCCTAGAAAATATCATTTTTTCAGAAAAAAGATGTTAAATTGGGCACCAAATTTCATCAGTATTTTGAACCCTTTTTTAATTGTTCTCACATTGAGTTGAAGACTGCCGTGTGTTCTACCGAGTCAAATGCTTTCTCATAATCTACAAAGGCCAAACAGAGTGGTTTGTTGCATTCTAAGGACTTTTTAATTAGTTGATTTATTTCACGTTGCATGTTTTCATGTTTTTTTTCTATTTCTTTCCTCTTGTTTATTAATTTGTTAAGTTCTGATTTTTTTGTTTTTGTCTTCTTTAGCTTTTATCTTTATATTTCTCCTTTGTTTGATTAGTTTTAATGTTGTTTTAGAGTATTTCTCTGTGTTATCATTTATGATTGTATTGCCTACCATCGCTGCTGCTTCCTTAATTATATTTGTCAGACTATTACTCTTTTCCTCTATGTCACTGTTGCTATTCCACAAGGCCTGAAATCTGTTCTAATCGCTACTCAACAATTGGTAATGTTCTCTATCTCTATCTTATATGGGCATTTCTTCTTAAAAATCATTTTGTTCCTTTCAGATTTAAAGTTAAATTTAGTTATGCACTCTATAATTCTGTGGTCACTTCCTATATCTATTTTATCAGTTATTAAGAAGTTGATTTCGTTTTCTGTTGTACCATTTGGGCTTTTCCAAGTCCACTTTCGACCATCCCATTTTTGGAACAATGTATTTGTTATCTTTAAGCCATATCTCCCTGAGAAATTTACTAGCATGTTGCCTCTCTCATTTCTCTGGCCCATTCCATATTTTCTTACACTAGATTTCCCAACTTTTCCAACCTACCTTAGCATTAAAGTCTCCCATGAGTATTGTGTAGTTTGTCTTCTCTTGGTCCATTATCTTACAGAATTATTCGAAGACCTGGATTACCTTTAATGTGTATCTTTTGCTTAGTCTAACTATTATCCAAGCTATTCTGTCTGATATGCTGTCAAAACTTATAACGTTGCCTGTGATGTTATTATTGACCAAGAATCCTACACCACATCCCCTTTATAATAGAATAAATGATTACTTACCTTAAGCTGTAGAAGGTTTTCTCCTTTTCTGTGAGTTTCACTTATACCTACAATGTGCCAGTTGATGTTTTCAATTCCATTAACAGTTGATCTAGTCTATGGTCCTCAGCTATGCCACTGACATTATAGGTGTAGATCTTCATGTTGTTTACTTTGTTTAATGTGTAAGACTTTGTTTTGCTTGGACAGTGTCTGCTCGCATTTGAGAGCACATTGCCCACACACACAAAGCAATGTGATTGGACCTCTAATAGGTGATGATCCAACAGGAACGCTACAATATTTATATGGTTTTGCTGTCATATTGGATTTGAGAATGTGGTGGCTAATTTAGCTTACCCATTGCCACTGTTTCTGGTGAGCATTCAGAATGGTACCACCTTATTCAGTATATTCTGTGGGTCCCTATATATCTACAGGGAGTCTCTATGGTCCACACTGTCTTAGATGGTACCCCATATATCTATGGAGCCTTCCCCATCTTGCCACCTGGGGACATGCCAGGTAGCAGAGAGATCCTGCCCCCATCAGATCTTAAGGCTATGAGTCTTTGAATGATTGTGCCATGTTATTCGATGTATTCGGTGGGCCCCTACATATCTATAGGGGGATCTACATGGTCCACACCATCTATAGACGGTACCCTTTATATCTAAGAGGTATTCCCCCAATCGCCACTTGGGGACAGACTGGGTAGCAAGGAGATCCTGTCCCCATTGAGCCTTACTTAGGGGGTAGGTGACATGAAATCAACAGCCCTCATATGTGACATATATCAACATTATAAGTTTTTAACTTAGTCTAAGACCTTCCTCGGGGGGAAGATAACGTGCTTCCATTTCTTTTTCAATTTAAAATGGATGAACATTTGTTTAGTAGATTTTCATTGCAATAATTAATAAAGAGGCTAAGAAAAGCCTCTATTGAAATAGACAAGAGCAACTGAAACATGACTATTACTCCTAGCAAAAATTGAAGACATGAACTCAAAGCTGCTGCAACAGATTCCAGGGAAGATTCAACTCAATTCCAGCCACTTTGGAGGTGGTCCAGTATCCAATTGAGTACCTCGACTCTCTTGAGCTGCCTGCTGTTCCTCCCTATAATCTTCAGCTGAAAGCTGGAACACCCATCATACTTCTGAGAAATCTGGATCCTACTAAATTGTGCAATGGAACTCGCCTAGCTGTAAAGCAGCCTCTCCCACATGTCATTGAGGCCACTACCCTAACTGTGGTAGGCAAACAGGAGGATGTGTTCATCCCCAGGATCCCCATTATTCCAACAGACTGGCCCTTTCAATTCAAGCGAATTCAATTCCCAATGAGACTCAGCTTTGCCATGAACATCTGCAAATCACAGGAACAATCTCTCAAGATTGCTGGACTCAACCTGACTTCTCCATGCTTTTTGTTGGTTGTTCTATGGTTGGTTCCACAAACAAGCTTTTCAGACTGGCACCCATTGGGAGAGCTCCAATGTTGTTTACCCAGAAGTCCTGTCAGACTAATGGACAACATCAATTGTTTGGGTTTCTGCATCGCATTATTTTTCACTTATAAATACTTTCAAGTATAAATCGTTCTATAGGAATAAATATATTTCATAACTTATTTATTAATGATTTACCTAATTTATAATTTCTGTAACATGGGCAATGCCGGATGTCCCAGCTAGTATATATATAATCTAGTTATGTAATAAGATATCTCAGAAAGATTTCTATTCCAACCACTATTGATATATACTTATAATCACACATATTTTTCATTAATATAAAATGTACATATCTATATATTTGATATCTTTGCATTGTATTTACATATATATTCATGCATATATATATTGTATGATATAAACATGTTTTGGTATTTGTATGATATATCAAATATGTGTTTATATATCTGTTTGTATATATATTTATGTAAATATATTTCTTTTTATGAAGATATGTTATTCTTGTAAATGTATAAACCATTCTATAATTCAATAGTAGATGTAAATATTCCAGTATATACATTTGATAAATTTCAAAGATACAAAAATAAAACCTTTGAATAATCTAAAAATGTTTAATTTTATTGCATTGTTATATTTTATTATTCTTTCATGTTTATTTTAAACTCTAATTATAAAAAAACTGAAGCCGGCTCTTTTCCAATTATTAAATCTTGGCTATTTAATGAGATCTTCTGGGAACTGAGTATAACAAGCTGAAAAATAGAAAGAAAATATGTTTTTCAAATAAAATCATCTTCTGATTATTGACACTTTTGCAGAGAAATGAATGCTGGATACTATATAACAACTGAGCACCACTGGGACAGTTAAGGGAGATTGTGGAAGGCAACAAGTCAAGATTCCAGAAACATGAGGAAGTAGTTTCAACAGTATTTAGTCTCATACATGGATGAGTCAACCCATTTGCAGAGGAGCGGGACTTCATTAGCATCTCTACGGCAAAGACAGTCCCCAAAGATATTGCTTCCGACCTGATAAAGGCATATGAGATTGGTGAGCAATGCTATGCTACCTTCAAGAATGAGAGACCAGAGAAAGACCCACCAGCAAAGAAATTCCATTACCCAATGAAAACCAACAAGCTGTATTTATGCCACCCAGAGAACCAGAAATCTGTAGCATAAATACACAGCAGACAATCCCAGCCACCACTTATGATATGGGTGGCAAACACAGCACATACATCCAGGATCGCCAGATGCAGGCCACACGGATATTTGCAGGACTTCTGCCATGTTCAACTTTCTTCTGAAGACGTCGCTAGCCCCGACGAAATGCATTAAGATGTATCCTCGTGATAATAAACATGTTTGAGATGTAACAAGCTTTCTCACTCTTTTTCCTTTTCCACATTGTCTAACCATACCCATCATTCTGTCGGATTCCCTCACATCCACACTATAAACACAAGGTAGTGTTATAAAATGTATGATATCACACAGAAAGCTACCACTGCTGCAAAGGGGTGTATACCTTGTCAAAAATCACTATGAGAATTATTCTCCCCAGATGGTCCCGGCAGCCCAAATGTTTTGGCCTGTCTCATGGACTATTACCAATGCTATTAATTCCAATTGATATCATTTGTTGTAAAGACTGCAAATGAACTTTGTTCAATGATCTGGTTTCAATCGATAGAATAGTGAAAAACTATAATTTTGTTTTATTATGATTTTTATTTCTGTTTCAGGTATAGTAGTATCTCTAAACAAACTGTTTGTGTAATCTGAGATATCACAGATGGAATCTTTTAAATAAATATGTCAAAACTTTCAATCTCCATTGTATTTTAGTGCCAACCAGGAATATGTAGGCAAGGTTTCAGCTTATCACTGCCCACTGACTTTATCGTTGCTCCAGCCATTCCTTGCTCTAGTAATTTTCTGTTTGGCAACCAATCTATATGTTCAGTTCTAAAAATTATGAAAAAAAGGGATTGTCAGTGGTCAGGAATTAAGACAAGTGTTACTGACACAACAGGATTATTATATATATACTTATAGTTCATGTCAATATATCTTAATCTTTTGATACTCTTTATCTGAAATGTGGCTAGAAAATGAAATTGATATTTATAAAATAAAAGAAAAAAGAAATCATGTCATTTAAAATCAAATGATCAACTCGAATAATCATGTGGGAAAATTTGCCAATTTTAAACCTGTTACCTTCATAATAGGAAATACTGACACTGTAGTAGTGTTCATTCCAAATGCTTTTTTGATGTTATCAGCAGCTTGAGCAGTATTATGTCCTTATTATTGCTTTTAAGGGCTCAAAATCGTCCAATAATAACAAATTATATCTCTATTTAAATTGAATCTGAAAAAAGTGCAATTACATTAGTAAATCTTCCACTTTTAGAATGATGCTTCATGATGTAAAAAAATGACATTTTATGTGTAACAACATAATACATGGACGGTTTACAAAAGAAAGAATTCTACCCATTACAAAACTAATGAGAAGCTTAAAGGCTAGAGAAGCTTTAAAACTAAACAGATGAATAAAAATTAGAAGACTAATGAAAAAAAATGTCAAATAGAAATGAAGGTAATCAATTGATATAATGTATTGGTTGATTAAAAATAAATGGTCCAGAGTAAGTGTGTCTCATAATTAATGAATTTCAGATCTCCACTTTGGCTTTTCTTTGAATTTAGGTGAGAACTGAAGAAGAAGAGGAAAAAGGTAACGGTTTGAGGGTTTGGTAAACAATGAGAGAAAAGGGGGAAATAGAAACCAAAATGGGAGGAGATGACAAAAAGAAGGTTAATAAGATAATGGGATGATGACTGTAAAAGGCAGTGATAGCCTGAATAAGAAATAGAGACAGTATACACTGGCCAGTCGACAAGGGGCTGCCCCCTCCTGGAAATCACTTGGACCCCCCCAGTGAATAGTTTCTGTGCTAATTTTTACAACATAAACCATTTCTATGACACATCTCCAGCGCTTGAAACTGTTTCACCTTCTTTCATCATACACTTGGCCATTTTTTGTTTTGGAAGAGCGAAAAAGAGCTAAATTAGTGCAGGCATGCTTAAATGTTTTGGCTATTTTTTTGTGTGTTTTTGACCATTTTTAGTATCTTTTTGGTGTGTTTTGGCCATTTATTGCGTTTTTTTGGCTATTTAAAAAAGAATGTAGCCCTTTTTTAGCAACTTCTACTCACGGCACCCAGACTTAATGGATGCCCCCCCCCTACCTACTGTACCATGGCAACGAGTGTGCATATGTGAATAAGATGAAGGAAAAAGAATAAAAGAAACAATACTGGAGGATAAATGAAAAAGAGTGAAAGAAAAGAGGAGAGGTAGAGAGAACAGTGTCCTGGAAGGGGAGAGAATCTGAATAAAGAGGAAAGAGAAGAAAGGCATTATGGGAAAGAAAAATTGTCACGGAAAAAGAATGAGAGTAGTAATGAATAGAAAAAGACAAAACCGTAATAAGTGTTGAAGACGGGCACAAAATAAAAATTAAAAAAGAAAGAAAAGTAGAAAAAAAGTAAAAGAATTGTTATTCTCATTCAATAACTGAACAATAAAGAATTTTTTTTATCATAATTCAATAATTAAAACATTGAAAGAGAAAAAGGAGAGAAAGGGAATATTTGAAACAAGACATCAAAGTGAGTCCTACTGTTATAGTAAAGCTCAACAAATGACTAAAAGAGTGAAAATACAGAAAATAGAACAACAAAGTAATTAGATTAGAAAATTACAAACCAACCAACTCTGTTATTAAAAAAGAGAGAGAAAATATTTAAAATATAGCAAGCAATAAAATAAATTAAATATGACCTCAGAAATATTTTAAAACTCACCCAAAGTGGCAAATGAAAGTTAAATACAATGATGCCTTTTAAAAAATTTAACAAAATGGAAGCAAGAAATAATTGCTATGAAAATGAATACAGTAGGAATTTTCTATGAATACTGAAATAATAACCTTTGATATTGAGAAACACTAACAATTACAGTGTTATTGATTCATTGATTATTTGTTCATCTGTTTGTTTTATAGTCACAAGTGATGTTTTATTTTTCCCAAAAGAGCAAACAGTCTTTTTCAGTCAAATCAATTATTTATTTTTTCATCTTTCATTCATTCATTCATTCATTTATGCTCTTGGTGAAAGAATTTTTAAGAATTTGTCTCTTTGAGTTGTTTTTTTTTGCTCTTTTCTATCGTTTATTTTATGTAAGTTTTGTTTTTATATTCATCATTGTTTTCTTCTGTGCTTAACTAATCGCTTTTTGTTCATTCTTTTTTAATTTTTGAATTTGGTATAATTTAAAGTACATTTTAAATATTTTTTCTCCTGAAAACTAAACCGAAGAGAATGAAAGCAATTTAAATGATACTGTGATTTTTTTTTAATTGCAAAATTTTAGGAAGATAATATTGATTAAATAATAGAAAAATGTTCTCATTCAAATATTGTTCTGCAAAATGCATCTTTCATTTTTGACATTAAATTTGTACCTCTTCCAAAAACGATAGCCTATGTTATCATTTTTTTTAGCTCCAGCACATTCAAAAGTGCACAAGAATGGTTGAAAAAGAAAAATGTGTTTTTTTAAACTGGCTTGTAAGGATTCCTAATCTCAATCCCATTGAAAATCTTGTCATGGTTTCAATGTGTACTATACACAGTAGGAATTCTCCAAACATTCATGAGCTTGAACAAATTGCAAAAGAAGAGTAGGAGAAACTACCAGCTGACAAGTGCAAGAAGCTTAGAGATGGCTACAAGAAACATTTTGGAGGCAGTCATCATTGCCAAAGGGGGTGTGCAACCAAATATGAAGGAAGGGTGCCAATATTACTGTCCAGGTTATATTTTCGATTTCTTTGAAATTACTACATGTAAGTTGAAAAATAATGTTTTTTTGTTAAATTATTTTGGACATACTATAAAAATATTCTGATGATACACGTTTGGTAGATTTCCATTTATTTATTCAGAAGATATTGTACAGGTAATACAAAAGATTCAAGGTTGCAAATAATTGTGACCACCAATATACCTCCAGTGATCTTGAATGACTACTGAGATCAAATTCACATTGCCTATGACCTTTGCCATGAAAAGACTTACACCTATGCCAAAGTTCAGTTCCATAGGAGCCAAAGTATTACCAGAAATTGGGAAAATTGAGTAGAAATTACCAGAAATTACCTCTATTAAGCTTGAATGATCTCCAAGGTCAACCTCGTCTAGCCTGTTACCTTCAACATGAAAGGATGTACCTATATGCAAATATTCAGCATGCTCGGTGCAAAATCGTGGCCCACAAATTTGAAAATTGACAAGAAATTACTTGTTATGACCTCAAGTGACCTCTGAGGTCAAAATCACAATGCGTATAAGCTTCACCATGGAAAGATTTTAGTTTCATAGGTGCAAATTTGTGGCCAAAAAATAGGAAAATCTTTATAAAATGACTAGAACGGATCTCTGGTGACCTTGAATGGCCTCAGAGGTCAATGTCACATAGATTGAGATCTTTTCATGAGAAGATGTACCTGTATGATAAATTTCACTATCCTTGGTGCAAAATAGTAGCCAACATCTTTGAAAATTGGCTAGAAATGACCAGAAGTGACCTCTGGTACTTTGAATGAGCT
>VCCN01000262.1:3552335-3565300 GCA_006491835.1 Architeuthis dux | reverse complement strand
AATGTTGTCAACTCCGACCATACTTGTTTCAATATGAAAAAAAGTATATTATATATTGCATCTTTGAATTAACATTTTCATCTAACATTCCTACATTGTGATGGAAAAGCAACAACAACATTTGAATTTTGTTTGTTGATTTCATTTTCCGTGCTGACAACCATTATGCTACCTCACAGTTCCATTGAGTACAAAAATAGAATGCAAGGAGAGGTGGATTCATGCCTTTCCTAAAGGCATTAGTGCAGCATAAGTTGAAACTCGGTTGGCTTATTTCACTTTCTGTGCCGATAACCTAACATCTTCGTACAGCAGCAAACATATCACAAAATAAAAATTTAATTTAAAATTTCAAAGGCTAAAAATCTTTTTAAGATGCTTTGAAAACATAACATGACAACAAGAATAAAGAACCAAATCATTAAAAATTACATAAAAGAAACAAAACCACCTCCCCCCACAAACAAAAACCAGCCACATGATTGCATAAAATATCACCTGCACCACCATTAAACAAAAAGAAAATTTGTAGTCTGTAGTAAAATATATTATAGAATATTATAGAAACAAAACACAAATAAGAACTAAATAAGCGTGGTTGCTGCAGGGTCAAACACCTATCTTACTATTCCAACTGAAGATGATTACTGCAACTTTTGTATTGTATATATAATAAATGACTTTGTAAATATATAAGACGTGTCATTTTGGCTCAGTTAGTAAGAGAGCTGCCTAGCAATCACTTGGTCATGATTTCAAATCATAGCAGGGAAATGGTAATTTTATATATCTGTTTGGTTTAACGTGGCATGAGGGACAAACAGGGAAGAGTTTACTCCCCTAAATTTGGTGAGGATTCTTATTGTTCTTGCTCTTCTTCTTGTTGTTATAGGGGCGAAAAACAAAGTCAATACCAACTTGGACGTGAGTTTGAGAAAATCGTTTTGAGAAAATATCTTTATGTGTGACAATAACGCTTGGAATTATTCATTATTGATAAAGTTATTCCTGTCATTGACATATGTGTGGGTGTGATCAAGGGAGAATTATAAGAATTCATTACTTGTATTAGTCAAGTTTATAATAATCTACTATTTCCTTCCTTTGTCCGACCATATTATTCTTTATAGCCACTCATATTGGTCTTTTTAAAAAAATAATATTCAGCTTTTTCTACTTCAACTATTATTATCTTTTTTGTTTTGTTAATACCCCCTGCATTGTCTTCAGCCGACAGGAAAAAAACCTTGACAGTCAGAATAAGCGCTTTTCCTCACATTGACAACTATGAAGAGCACCATGGAGTCAGCAGGTCTATTATAGAAGAAAGCATTGAAACCAAACAAAGAGAAAGAAATCCAAAAATGTAATGCAATAAATGTACTGCAGAAAAGGAAACTATGAAAAATAAAATCAATAGATAAATAAAAGAATACTTGAAGGAAAAAAAAAAGAAAAAAAAAACATACAGGCAATGCTTGGAAGGAGAAAAATATGAGATATTCATAGACATTAAATGTGCCTTTAAAAGGCTCAAGCAATGTGTCCGAGGCAAAAATGTTTCCTCCGTACTGAGTCACCTCTGACTCCCCCACATATCTTGTGAAGCCTGTTTCATGTTCCCTCATGAAGGTATAAGATTATTTGTGTTAAAGTGGTAGAGGAGCGATAGTAGCAGCAAAGATTGGCAGGCTGCTGTTGGTGTGGCAAAGGTAGATAAAAATCTAGTATACTCATAATGGGTTGCTGCTTCTATAGATAGACATGGAGAAAGTTTAATATGCTCATAAAAAAACACCTGAGATCAATCGCATCTCTTTTCCCTTAGGAAGTCGTAGTGCAACAGCTGCCTTACTGATTAAGCCACGAAAGCAACTGGTTACAGAAGCTCAAATCTAACCATATCTCTTTCATTCTTTCTTTCCCCCAGATGCCTGATTTGTTGCATTGTTTATATATACTAGAAGTATCACTAATAATATTATCTTGAATTTATTATTAGAGGAAACATTGTCAATTATTATGTATTTTTTAACAAGTATTTCTATTACTAATAATCTTTTTTATTGGTTTACATTCCTTTTATTTGTCATCCTTATGAACCAATCTGTTATTTTTATATGCCAGTAGAGAAAAAAGAATTAATCAAGTTTCTTCCTGCATGTTTCTGTCAAAATTCAAACTCTTTTTTTGCTTTGTTAGCATCAGCGCCATTTTTTGTTTTTCCAATTTCTTTTCTTATGGTTTTTAATCAAAACAGCAATCCAGTTGAATTTCAGAAGAAAACAATTAGAATTAATATCAGGAAAGAAAAACCTGTAAAGAAATAATAGAAGATGAAGAATAATGTTTGTTTGATTTTTTAATTAAGTGGCCCATATGAGTTAGCCTTGAGTTTTTCATTTAATAATGGAGAAATAATGAAGAATTTAACACCAAATTCTTTTACTGTAAGTTTTGTTTTTAACTCCCTTCCTTTTTTCACCTCCGTCCCAGACATTTTTTTCTCTTTTGTCTGTTATCTCACCTTTCTTTTTCTTCTCTCTTACCATATTTCTTTTCCTCTTTTTCCCCCACAGCATTTAGTCTTTTCTTCTTCTTCCCTCATATTTCTCCTTCTCCTATTCCTTTTGTTTTATCCATATTCTCCTTATTCAATTTTAACTCCCTCGTTCGATCTCATTCTATTTTGCCATAATCTCCTCTCCTTTCACTTTATTATTTTTCTCCTTTAAAACCAAGTCCTCCATACTGCAAAACTCTTTGTTGTGATTTCTTCAATCTTTTTGATAAGCTGCCTTCATAAAATAAAATCTTTTTTTAGCTACTCTTCCATCTTGTTGACTGATCACCATGGCCCAGTGGTAGAGTGCTTACCTTCAGTTTGATAGGTCACGGGTTCAATCCACGGCCAAGTCTTACCAAAGACTTTAAAAATCATACTCAATGCCTATCTGCTAAGCACTCAGGATAAACATAAAGGATTGAGGGATCCTGAAGAGGGATCGCTCTGTCAGGCAATCTTGCCCAAGACACACTGTGACACATCCTTTTTTAAAAAGGATAAAATAAAGACCCTAAAAAAGTCAACAGAAACAATGATCATAGCAGCATTTTCAAAAGTAATAAAGGCAATGGCTGTAACAAAGATAAGAAAAGAAAAAAAAGGGAATGAAAGGAAGTAAATGGCTTTTTTTGTCTGAATTTCTGAAATGACGAATTATCATTATTGTTAAGTAAGTATTTTGAGTTATTCCCCTTAGGCAGGAGAGTGCTTATCAACTTCCGGTAAGGGGGTGCTGTTTTATGTTTTGGTGAACGAGCAGCCATATTGGTTTTTAAGAGATTGGAGAAGACACACGTGCATGTCGTTGATTGCAGTAATTGTAAATATGTATGAATAAAGGATCTGTGTAAGTAGGTCTTCTGTTTGCATTTTTAATTTGTTAATATCTGTCATTATACCAACTTTACAATTATTATATACTGATTTACTTGGACTAGTGTCCTAATCTTGGTTGTTATAGTTAAAATGTTGGCTGTTGTACTCTCCGGTCTTCTTAAGGTGCTTTTATAATTGGTAACCTTTTGGGAATTTTCGAACTGACATACTGTAAAAATGAAATGAATTAGATGAAAACATTTTAGTAGTCAATGAATAAAACTTTTATATCAGCATCATAGCCAGAATAGCCTATATGCAAACTATGGCACAGTGTAGGGTCCAAGACATTGTGGGGGCCCAAAAATAAATAACAATTTAGAACTTTATTACTATTACTATGGGAAATTAATTAAACAATGATATATATAAAACAGTCAAGATAAGACAATTCCCTGGTGTGAAGTCTGGGTGCTCACAAAAGCTGGAGCCTGGTAGGCCCTACAAGGCTCCAAGGGAATTTCTGGGCAACGTTTGCAGTCCATTTTACGATCTGCGTAGCCAATTTAGCTACAATGCTTCTCTCTCCTTCTCCCTGCCTCTTTCTGTTGCGATTCAGAACTTTTCCACTACCTTTCCATCCGTCATACAAAACTTCTATGGGTTTAGTGGTCAGATCATATTTGCGATAAAAGATTCCTGGCTTTTATTTAACCTCACTGTCACCGAAGAAGTGATCAATGAAATAAGAACTGGTGCCTTTTGTCTCGACCTTTTGAACATGTTCTCAACCAAAATTTTGGAAGAGATAGACCGTAAGTGTCGAGCCTGCTGGCCCCCCCCAAGAAACTCGAAGAATAACTGCTTCTTAAATGAATGAAAAAAGGCACATACAAGAATGCAAAAAGAGAAAGTGTCTTTCTTTTTATTCAGTCAATGTTCCCTTTAATTTTTATTAGTCATTTTGCACAAAATTTTCCTATGACAAAAGTATGTGCACACTTTCAAATTCGACATAGTGAACCAATATTTTCTCAGTAAAACCTCAGTAAGCTAACTACAGAATTTGAAATCTGGTTGCAAAACGTATGTGGATGCACACCTTAGAGGGAACAATGTCCACAGTTTGTTTTATTAATAGGGTGTAATAAGTTAATTCTATGTAATTCTGTATATCCTAAACACAATGATACCCCAAATATTGTTCATTTCACATTATGGAAGCATATACAGGACCTTGACTTTGAGTATTATTGTGCCTTTTGTAAGGCATTTGTCAGTTTAAAAGTCCTTTTTCTTGAAGGGGCAGATATCAGAAGTACATACAGACAATTATCATAAAAATGGAAAATATAGCAGAATTTTCATAATTTAATAAAATAAATGCCTATAAATCATTTCCAGACATTAAGAACACTTTTATTACAATTGATAATGTCAAAGAAAGTATGTATGTGTGTTCAAACTTTGCTAAAAAAAACAATATATACATATTGATCTTGTTTAAAAAAAAAATAATAATAAGATTGATTTATAAAAAAAGACTACTAGGTCTCAAAAACAACATAAATATGGCGCAGAGAATCGTTGTAGGGAGTGAGTTTATAAGCGTAAATCAGCTTCTGCTAATCCACAAAATCTTTGTGGCTGATTGGTAAAAGCAGCTAGGCATAAACTAGTCTCCCTCTGGCAATGAGAGTGTGCGTTCGATTCTCACTGAAGGCTTACTCTTTATTTCCGATTGCACTGTTATTCGTTGTCATAGAAACAGTAGCCCAAATGAATAAGTTGTTTAAAAAGAAAACAACTAAAATTAGGATGATGGTAAAAACTAGTCAAATTTAATAAAAAGTGGTGTCTTACAATACTTCATCCAATAAGATGGATGAAATCAGTTTGCCTTACTTATTGCTTTAAAAATATCTTGTAAGTTCTGTCATATGCATACAAGACATTTGTGCACGTTTTTTTAAGGTGTTTGTTTGGTAATTAAAACTTATTTAAAAGAATTGTTAAAAACTTAAGTAAAAAAGGTATTTTTAAAATTAATTTTCCTCCAGTCTTAGTTCGCTTTTTCTTCTTCTTTTTTTTATAGAATGAAAAAAAGTCAACAGCGTTGTAATGTTTATGTCAATGTATATTAAACCAATAAGTAATGTATGTATATGTTAAATTAATAAATATGCCGAAGCAAGCTCCCAGCAGCCCCCATTCCATTTCCGGTCCCAGAAAGCGCAGACCAGAAGTGGCAATGGGGAAGGCTCGGTTCATACCAGGCGAACAGCCCTGTCACACATGTTATCTTGTTCTGTCTTCTTTTCTTAACATGCTTAAACACGGTTATGAACCAAACGCATTCTAATCTCACACAGCTAGAACAGAAAAACTAACAAAGCGAACAGAGGCACTAAACAAAATAAGAATGTTACAAGCATTTTTTTTTAATTCCTAAACTGGTCTTTTTTAGGCCTGTTCAAATTAATAGTACATTTAAATACCAGCTTCATTTATTGACACTCTCCCTTCAATCGGGGGTGATTTAAAATCACTACCACACCATCCCTCTGCTACGCACCTGCTTAACAGTTAACACCAAGTTGCCGTTTTTAGTGTTCACTGTTTAATAAGCTGGGCCCCAAAATTATAGGTAGCATAGGGCCCATTGTGGTCTTAATCCGGACCTGATCAGCATACTGATATATGTACTCATCACCCCTTTTCCCTTTCATCTGTCACTAAAATAGGTTGATATCTCACAAAATCTAGTAATAAAACTATTAGATTGGCAACTAGATTAGACATAATAACCATACTGGACATGTTCAAGTCTCTAATTTGAAAAAATTCATGCAGAAAATTTGCGAGATAGTTGCGGCACACTATTATGACGGGGCACACAGTTTGAGAACAATGGCACTAGGCCATTTTCGCATAGTTAACTAAAAATCATAATAGAGACAAAAAAAGGTTACGGATAAAAAAGATGAAAACATTTGATTAGAAAGAAATAGAAGCAAAAATGAAGTGAATATACTTTAACCTCTCATGGGATTCTCGATGGAATGAATTCATCTAAATGATATGAAAGAAAATTTTTTAAAAAACATAGATATTAAAAACAATACAGAAGTGCAAAATCAAAAAGAAATCAACTATCATCCAAATATATATTGGTATACCAGCTATATTGTTTATAGATAGCAAACTTACAATTTTGCGAAATACTCATCTACAAGCAGACGTTGTTTCAGATCCCACATGGACCACCAATTTATTCCCTTCTAACACAGAAAAGACCCAAAATGTTCTCACGTCAACTTATGGACAATCATTTTTTTTTATTATTTTTACTCTTATTTTGTTATGCATATGGCTTCTCAAGTTTGTTTGACATGAATTCATATTTGATTTAGCCCCGGGGGATGTGCACCTTCTTTGGTGTGCTGGCAAGTGAAAGAAGTAGTTCCAACTTGTAATATCTAATAACAGCATATGTAGCCATGGGGCCAACACTCTGATATTGTTTCAGTTTCTTTTTCCATTGTTGTGTTGACAATTTAATATCTTTACAAGTAGGCGGCAGCCAATGCCACAAGGGGACGGAAACTCTCCTTCTTTTCTTAAAAAAATGAAAATGTTTATATTGGGTCATTTTAAATATCATTGTCCCCCTCGATGCTTTCTTGGCCTATTTTTTTCCCTCATATATTTGTTTGTCATATTTCATCCTATCTCTTGTAATTGTTATTTCTGTTGCTGATCCGAATCTATTGGCACCTTTTTTTTCTTGTGCAGTTAACCAGTCTCTGAAATGATTCCTTTTTAATGCCCATAAAGCCAACAATGTATCCGCGATGATTGTATTATTGCTTTGTGCTGTTTTTATTCATATCTCAAGAGAAGTTGTCCATTTCTGTGAAATATTCCATATATGATTTTTATCCTGCAGCAAACAAGTACAGCAATATCTGGCTTTGTTCTTCATTGGTTCCCATGTCTTTCCTTATTTGTTTTCATCTTTTTCTATATGCCTCGTGCAATCTTGACCATTCACCCTCAAAACTAAAAGCTTCTATTAGTAACAGATTCATTTTCATTTATTTCTCTCTTTTCTAGCCTTTATTCAAAATTCTCCTTTGGGCAAATCATTCGTCCTCTTCATTTCTTCACCTTCAGTGATCTAATTTCCTTGTCTTTATTGAAGATTATTTGCATGTGGAAGACGTAAACAAATAAAATAGCCAATCAAATTTCACAACAAAAAATAGCAGGAAAAATGATGGCCCGTTTTATGAAGTGCTTCTGGGAAACTAAGGGATTTCGTTCTCCTCAATTAATATTCAAAATCGTTTCTTAGGTCTTTTTTTTTACTATGTTTGATATTGCGGATACACGCTAATAAAAACTTTTAATAATATTAATCTTCTCAGCAGCTAAGTAAAACAAATTACAAAATGAAAAACAAGTGTATCTTTAAGATTGAAACAAAAACTTATAACTGTTTTAGAGCAGTTCATTTTTACAATGTTGTCATTTCCTATTAAAAGAAGTGTTCCAAATCATACAGCAAAACTTCTTTTGTCTGTTTCACTGAGAATACAAGGCCCCTTGCAGTTTGCAAAATCTTCTTTTTTTCATTTTTTTTATTGAAATCTTTTCAATGGATGCTTTTTACTAATTGTTCCTCTGAAACTCAAAAGTCTTTAAAACGCATATTTGAACATTGCAACACAAAGACACGTTCTGAAACGATGTACATGAGCATATTTTAAGAAAAGCAGTAAAACAGTTTTAGAAAATACTTAAAGCATCTTCACCTTCTGCTCTTTCTCTATATTTTTCTTTGTATAGTTTCCTTTCTTTAGTCTTAATTTGGTAACCTGTGTAAAAAAATTACAATGATTTTCATAAAATCATCCAAAATTATACTTACTAGGTGGATCATTGGAAATTCCACAAGTATTCAAACCTCCGACCAGGAGATAGACAGATAAGTGACATATCCATTAAGCCACCATTCTACTGCTTAAATACAGGGTAAAATTAACTTCAAAATACTAAGTTAAGAGTTTTTTAAAATGTTTGCATGAATGAGATATTAAATTGACAGAAGAAACATCCAACCTGGCTATAATGACGTCATTTTCTTAACTCTTCCCATTCACCATATGTAAAAAAAATGTTATTGCATTTTATTTTTATTTTTCTTCTATGAATTTAATATCACAAGTATAATGAAATAAACTATCAGTTGAAAAAAACAATCAAAGAGTGACAGATTTTAAGCAGTAGAATGGATATAGACTGGATATGTCATTTGCTGGTCGGAGATTACAATCATGGCAGGATTCCCTTAATTAAATTTTAGTGCCCAGGCAGGTTCTTGGTCAGAAAGCATAACGGTCGTACATACAAACAAGCAGAATAATATAGATTATGTAGATACCAAAAAATGCAATTTCAAGAAGACCTAGTAACAGTTCTCACTCTACAGGTAAGAATAATTTTCGAGCAGATAATTGAATGAAGATTACTCTCACTGCTACTGTAATGTCACCTCCTGCCACTTCTTTTTGGCTGAAGGCCAGGGTGTATAAATGGTCGAAAGTTGAGTGATGTCTGTAGACTGCTCAATTTGGAGAGTCAAGTTGAATTCAAAGTTGTTGTGAGTGACACATAGTGGAAGACTGGAGTTACAGCTCAAATAACCAGAAGTTTCTTTGTTACCGTATCAATCGGATACAAATACCTTCAATTGGCACTACGCTGGACTAAGCTAAACTTAGTAAATATCTTTATGTTGAACTCCTAGTCATATTAATGGTAATTGTCAACCAAAATTGTCAACATAGGTGTCTTCAGTTTTTAAGTTGGTCTGGCTGGCTACATATATAACAACGTCTAAATAGTTTTTTAGTGGGGGTTTCCATTTGCAATGTAAGTTTATGCTAAATTGGTCCCTTAGTTTGTGTGGCAGAATTCACACTTGTTTTTTGAAAATTCAGACTTTTTTAGTGATCACTGCCCAACAAAAGGCAAGAGAAGTAACTTATTCAGTGATCACCCTTTTCCAATTTTTTAATTGATCACCCCCAAAAGCTGCCAAAAGACATGGTTCCATGACGGTCTCTATTGTGTGCATAATCAGACCTGTTATTGTTATGTTTGAATGTAATTGTACATAATACATATTTGAACTCTTTGAGATTGATCATATTGAGAAAGCAGACTTTGCGAACCATTTCAACTGTGGCTTATTTTGAAGGTAGTATTAACAGCCCATAGCTACGATGGCAATGGTAGCATGCAGAAATGCAAGACTCTTTAAAGTGTCATTCGTCCATTCTTATCCTATCTCATTAGTTCAATCAGTGGCTTAATGGGCAGCTTCTCACTGTTGATTATAATTGATGATTCACAAATGAATTTGCGAATTAAGTTCATTCAACTCTGTTTCTTGTCGAATGTGATAAGGCTGGTGAATGAGATTATCGATGGCAAATCAGGGAAGGCCATAGCAAATGGCCAAACAGAGCTGACAAAGATGTCAGGTGTAATTAGGAATGCCTAGGGTTGGGGATATCGATGAGAAGGGATAGGGGTTTGAATGGAAAGAAAGTAAAGCGAGAAAAAGAGTGATTGGAATGACAGCAAGAAATGAAAAGATGCTGGGAGGAGGGGGAATTGGAATTATTGGTAAGGATAGGTAGTTTTCAATCAGGGAGAATACAGACAGTAAGATTGATATAAAGGTATTCAGAGACATAGCTGAGGGAAGTGTATGTGTGTGTGTGTGGGGGGGGCTATTTGAAAATGGAGGGAGGCCCTCCCCGAAAGCTTTATGAATATTCAAATGGTTCTTCAGACGATTGAACTCCTTCTTGTTATTTGTGTTGTAAACACAACGTTTCAGCTGATCCATTCTTTGGCCATCTTCAGGTGTAAAATCTGAGTGTGATGGGTTAAACAGAAGTTATGTTTAAACGGGATAACCCTTATAGCACATGGCCCGGGTATTTCTACGTCTTTGTCTTGTCGGGTTTAGGTTTGTTGAGAAGTGGAAGCCATATCGGGTTGAAAGATAACTTTAAAGATAACTTCTGCTTAACCCATCACACTCGGATTTAACACCTGAAGAAGGCCGAAGAATGGATCGGACGAAACGTTGTATTTACAACACAAATAACAAGGTTATAAGGGTCCGAGAAAAACTAAAGAAAACACTATATGAAGGGCTGGATTTAGAGATTTGAGAAATGTTATAGGCATAAATTAGAACCAGGGACAAAGAGGCAGACAGGGATTGGTTGCAAATGAGGAAGTAGAGCAAAAAAAAAGAAGTTATGGGGGGGGAGGGTGCAACTGTTATGTATTGAAGAACAAGTAAGTTCTAGTTCCAATTCAACCCATGACCTTGTAGATCATCAGGGTACCATGCTGAGTACATCACCCTTCATGGCATTTCTCAGGTTATGGGGAGTTACTTGGTAGTACTCATCTCCTCTCCATATAACATGTGACAGGTTGTACTGAGTTACATGGTACCAGCAGCAAAGAGTCATCCCTGACCTGACCTGACCTATTGGTGGAAGTAGAATCAGTCTGGCTTAGGGGCTCCACTCTTGGTTTGGAGTTGTCCGTCTCCAAGACTGGTTGCCAACTAAGGTTAGAGAGCCCATTCTACTCTACTACTTACTTGGAGCTGAGGAAGAGACCAAGGCTTAAAATCCCAGTTTACACTACTATTCACCCATAGCTGGGGGGAGGAGTGAATTCATGCCTTTCCCAAGGGCATTAGTACAAAGTGAAAAACTGTCCCGGCCAGAATCTGAATTCAGTTCACTGATTCCATTTTTCATGCCACTAACTGTTAAGCCACCCGCGCCTCCTAAAGTAAAGAAAAATCAAAAAGGCAGTTAAACTGGCAGAATGGCGACTACAATCAAGAAGATATCAATTTCAGTTATATAAGAGGAAATGAATGAAGACTGGTGTAACAAAATTGAACACAGACTTTCAATTTGATTTTTGTAGACGTGGGCCAAAGAGAGAAAGAAAAAAAAAATGGAGGAAAATGTTTGAAAATGACGACAACAAAAAAATTAGAATAAAAAGGAATGAATGATGAATGGAGAAGAAAGATTATAAAAGGGTTGAAAGTAAGCAAATAAAGATTCCATTTTCTGTGCTGTTAACTGTTATTACAAAATCAACCTTGGCACACCTGACTAACCTTGGATTGTCATCAACAGAGGAAATATATCAAGAGTCTCCAAGATTGGGCAGTGGTTGCATCTGCATGGATCGGGCAATTCCACACTGAATAACAATATGCCAGATTATAAGACAAATGGTTTACAAGGATATTTGGAGGACTACTGCTCATTGAAACTCATCCAAACCCCCATAACTGTCCATATCAAGTTTCTGTAACCAGCCCCCTAGTCATAATACCAGTGCATTAGTAGCCGTGTAATATTTTCATAGTTTTAAAAAAAATTAGATGTCGGTCTTATATACTGGCATATATGGTAATCTCTCTTAGTATATTAGTTACTATAATATTCTATGACTTAATGGGGGAAAGCAAAAGACTAACTTGTCCAAGGCTTTTAAAATCCATGGTTGGGTCATAGAAGCGCAAATTAGTTGCTGCGTAAATTTAACACCTGGGAGATAATGAAACTGAGAAAATTTTGCATTGACTGCTGACTCCATATAATAGTCATTTGCAAGATGTCTAGACTCCACACTGCATGGCAGCTATTGATTTTTAATTCAGCCAATCACATTTTAATTGCTGATTGTAATTCTTTCAGCTGAAGGACATTTGTTGGAGTTTTTGTTTGTTAATTTTGTTTTGTGGCAGTTGAAATGTTGGGGTGGGGGAGATTAAGTGAATGAATAGTCTGGGTAAAAAAATTGATTTGATTCTCATGTGACATGGATCGGGAATTAAGTTTCCTTTGGATTTAATCAGTGGAAACAAGTGAGCATCGAGGAGAAAAAGAGACAATGATGGGAGAGAGAAAGAGAAACAATAAAGAAGTAAAAGAAACAGAGAAACAGAAAGAAAGGGAGAGCAAGAGAAAGTGAGAATAAAGATATGAAAGAAACAAGGAGAGATAGAAAGAAAAAGCAATAATAAAGAAGTAAAAAAGAGAGAGAATGTAAGAATAAGGAGGTGAAAGAAACATATATATAGAGAGAGAGGGGGAAGGCAAGAGAAATAAGGATGAAAAAGTAATAAAAAAACAGGGAGATCAATTGAGAGAGAAAGAGAAAGCAGGAATTGAGAAGTAAAAACAGAGAGAGAGAGAGAGAGAGAGAGCAAGAATAAAGAGGTAAAAACAGAGAGAGAGAGAGAGAAGGAAAAAGCAAGAATAAAGAAGTAAAAACCAAGAGAGAGAGAAGTAAAAAGCAAGAATAAAGAAGTAAAAAACAGAGAGAGAGAGAGAGAGAGAGAGAGAGAGAGAGAGAAGGAAAAAGCAAGAATAAAGAGGTAAAAAGCAGAGAGAGAGAAGAAAAGGCAAGAATAAAATAGTAAAAACAGAATGAGCAGGATAAAGTTAAAAACAGAAAG
>VCCN01000262.1:3485235-3499317 GCA_006491835.1 Architeuthis dux | reverse complement strand
TGGGTCAATAGTTTCTTTGTGTTTTAATTCACATATATATATTCCTATATATTTATTTTTCTTACTGCAAAACATAAATAAATAAGAAAATACTATACTTTAAAGAGCTCTGAAGTTCAGTTTGCCCAGGGCACCAGGAACCCTAGGACCGGCCCTGGTAGAGGTATGCATTGATCATGTTCAACGGTATGAAATTGATCCATTGTTTGCATCATATCATGAGAGGATGCAGATACCAAAACATCAGCTGAAACTACACTATCATTCCTGGAAGGTTATGGTAAGTATTTGTTGGAATAAAAGTGATTTGTTAGATTATAGCTTCTTCTAAAGTGGCCAAACAATTAACACACATAGATATATAGTCCAGATTGAAATAGTGCATTCAAATCTCAAACAACTCCCAGTTTGATAAAGAGAAATGGGGTCATTTTGCTGCATGATAACACCCACCCCCTTACGACAAAATTGACAATACTAAAGTTTAATCAGTTAAAGATGCAAAACCTTTTTGCACCCTGCCTATTCACCCAACATCTCTTCTATGGATTCCCATTTTTTTTAATTATCTACACCTTCCTTACAGGTAAAAACTTCTCAAATCAGGATTAGATTATCACTTCTTTGAATGAACAATTTTTTAGACAGAAAATTGATGGCTTGCTCTGTATATAGAATAAATGTGTAGAGGCCAAAGGGGAATATTTTTGATTGAATGAATAAATCTTAAAAACTTTTTCAATTTATTTTGGTTAAATGAATTGGTAATTTCACCCCAAACAACCTAATATTACCAAACCCACAAAATGACTTTTGGATACTTTCGGATTTAATATAGCATGGATAGGTCACGAAGAGTGAAAGTTTTATTGTTATTGTGAGACATCTACAATAGATATAAATATAATAATGTATAATAAATAAGAAAGGTTTCAGTGTTGATGGCTAATGCTTCACATTTGCCTTAAACAAGAATTGGGATTTTTATTGCTTGTTTTGATTTGTACCATTGGCTATTGGAATTTGTAGCTCTTTGTTTGGGTGTTTATATGTGCATGAATCTGTGGGTGGTTGCTGGAGGTTGGGGTTGATAAGGGTGGCCGGGGTGGTTGATCTCTTGGCAAGTGCAACCAGACAAATGGATATTTCATATTCGCATAGAAGTAAAATAAATGTATAGAAAATAAAATAAATGATACAAAGGATCAAACAAGTTTATAGTGAAAATTTTCATTATACACTTGTTGTGATCCTTCTTCTCGTTTATTCTGGAAATAACATTGTGTGTGTCTGTGTGTATAAGGTGCTATGCAAAAGTTCAGGGAATTTCAACAGCGCAAAAACCAAATGTAATACAGACTTTTGCCACTACCCTTTGTGAGCAGTGCCATAACACCTAGTTTCCATCATCTTGTTTGATGTAATACCTCTAAGGAGATTCTTTTTAAAACCAGGTGTTAGAGTAAGTCATTTTTTTACGGTCTAATGCAAACTTTTAGGTAGCACCTTTTATATACGTATGAATGAATGAATGAATGGCTTGGCTTCACAAACAAAAATTTGTGGGAGGGTATTCCACAGAAGTGGGACCATAGACGATGGGGCCTGTATATGGAATAATCCTCCAGCCTGAGCAGTGAAGTTTTAAGGTGAAGAGCGACTTTCCCAGGGCTGAGCCCACCATTTAAACCAAGGGTTTGAATCCTATTGGCCACTGGAGTGGCACGCGTAGGATCAGAGCCCATAAGTCATAGGGTTGACAGGAGTGTCCTTCTCCTGGCAGATGCATCAGCTAGCTATGGGGGTCTGCCGCCCCTTTGTGGTGTTATTCCGACGATACGGTTTACCTGTGGTAAGACCACAGGACGTGAAGATTCCTTATTTGGTAGATGCCTGAGCTTGCTATATGGTTCTACTGACCATTTGAAGGAGAATCAGGACAGTACGGCTGTCTGCAGCTTTGATCACAGATCCTCGTGACAGTATGACTGTCTGCGACTTTAAGCACATATCCTCAGACAGTATGGCTGTCTGCGACTTTAAGCACATATGCTCAGACAGTATGGCTGTCTGCGACTTTAAGCACATATCCTCAGACAGTATGGCTGTCTGCGACTTTAAACACATATCCTCAGATAGTATGGCTGTCTGCGACTTTAAGCACATATCCTGGACACTCCAACAGAAGTAGATGTGCACTGACAAAAAAGGAATTTTGTGCCCACTTATTTGTTTTTAACCTGTAAGGTCCAGACATCTTCTTCTCCCCCACTTGTTTGTTTTTGTTAATTTTTTTTAGCAGGTTGTAGAGGGTTTAAGACATAGCAACAAAGGCAGTTATGAACAGTTTGTACTAGTACTATTAATATTCCATAAAAGTGAATTTGGTTACTCGCCTCTCTGTATTTGTCACTATTTCTGCATCTTGGTCTCCTACTCCACACTAGCCTTAGACCTATTTCTCTGTTACCTTTTCATTTGCTGATTTCAGAAGAGTATTGATATGTGTTTTTTTTTTCTTTCTTTTAGCTCTGTTACAGGCAGACACACACGCTTACATAATGAATATACATATATATTTGTGTGTAAAAGTACAATTTCATCAAGGAAGAGATGGACATAGACCAGTTCTCCTTAAACCATTTCAGTATGATGCCCCCTCAAGTCTTTTTTACAAAACTTCATTCAGTTTGTATCACGAGCAAAACACATAAATTGTCTCATTTCTTTAGTGTTTATTTCATTCAAGTTTTTGAACATCTTAAAAATATGTAAAGGAAACTAGGAGTGACAAAAAAATTAACACAAAAATTATTAGAATTTTTCTAGTTTACATAAAGTTAGCATAAGTTTACATAAGTTAGAACTTAGAATTAGATTTTCAGAGATAATGTTTTCTTATATATATTTAGCACAAAATTACTTTTTCAAGTGTAGAAAAATATAAATATTTGAGTAAATAAAGTCATCGCTCTTAATGTTTCATTTACCCCTCTAGTTTCATTCATCCCTAAAATAGCTTAATTTGCCATCAAGTGACTCATTCACCAGTTTAAGAAGAACTGACATAGACCCAGCAACAGTACCATGCAATTGCTTTGTCCCATTTAAATTACACATACAATTTGCTTAAGGCACACGCACAGTCATATAACCAGAAACCCACACATTATAATTTAGCCTGAAACCCATTTGCTTAAACCAGCTTGTCTGTTCAATAAAGATATTTAATCTTTTTTAATTTCTAATTTTTTTTTTTTGTACATTATTGTCTTTTCACTTTGGCTGATCAGCGTGAAAAGGTTGATTGTTTTGAGTCAATTGTTGCAAATTGATTATATCCTACAGCAAATGGTGTTCCATTGAAGTGAAACCGAGAGAATTGGTCAAAGGGAGTGAAAGAGATAGAGTGAGAGGGGTCGGAGAAATAGGGAGAGAGAAGAAAGAGCAATTAAATTTGATAGAATCTCCAATGCCTTGCTTCCTGTCTTTATAATTGGCTTATTTGAATGCATTGCATAAAGAGAAGGAAAAACATTGGGAATTGTACAAGAAATTGCAGAAACAGAGTAAATAGAGAATTGCTTTTATGTATTTATTTATTCATTATCTTTTTAGGGTCTGTTCAGAATTACAAATTTCTTCATGCCAGTTGTGGATTTTCATTTGTGTGGGTAAATTGCCTGGATTGGGGTCCCTGAGTGTTAAAGTGAAAATGTGTGTGTGTGTGTATATGTGTGCGTGTGTGATGCTTAAGATTAAGAATTTCTATTTATTAAGAATTTATATATATGCCTAATAAATTATTATTTTGTGTGTGTAGAAAGTGTATGCTTTGTTTACTATGTATATTCATTTACTTGACATTTAAATATTTTGTATAATGAAAATATCTAACATACATAGTTTAGACCTTGAATGGATTTTGATGACTTAATAAATTTGCTATGATTTTCAAAACATTTATACAAAAAGAGAAGAAAAAAAGGTCTAATTGAAAGGAAGCCAAAAGAAAGCACAGCCAGCCATTTTTCTTTTTCATTTTGATGAATGTTCTTGAAGCTTCCTGAAAGCATGCATGGTTTCCATAATTGTTTCTCTACAGATTCTCAATTTACTGAGGAGAAATCTTTGATTTTTAGAAACTGTCAACCAAAACTGTCACCAAAACTGTCAACATAGGTTTCTTCATTTTTTAAGTTGGTCTGGCTGGCTGGCTGGTTACATATATATATATATATATCATGCTTACAGAAAATTTAAACATTCACTCATTATGTCTAGAAAAAACATTCTTTTTTCAAAATTCCCCATAGGAGGTTTTTAGTTGGGGGTTCAATTTACGATGTAATTTTATGCTAAATTGATCCCTTAGTTTGTGTCCGACAGCATTCATGCTTGTTTTTTAAAGACTTTTTTAGTGATAACTGCCCAACAAAAGGTTACAGAAGTAATTTATTCATTGATCACTCCACTTTCCAAATTTTTTAAATTGATCACCCCGAATACAGCATGCTGCCAAAAGTCATTTACTTATGGAGCTAGAGAGGTGAAAATTTAAGCATTTACTTATTATTAGAAAAAACGTTTTTTGTTTCATCAAAATTCCCCCAAATAGGTTTTTAGTTGGGGATTCAATTTGCAATCTACGTTTATGCTAAATTGATACTTTAGTTTGTGTCCAACAGCATTCATGCTTGTTTCTTTTGAAAATTCAGACTACTTTTAGTGATAACTGCCCAACAAAATGCAAGAGAAGTAACTTATTCATTGATCACCCCAATTTTTTAAATTGCGAACCCCGAATATGGCATGCTGCCAAAAGACGTTGGTCATATGACGGTTTCTATTGAGTGACAAACCAGACCTGTTTTACTTCATTTTGATGCATGTTCTTGAAGCTTCCTGAAAGCATGTATGGTTTCCATAATTGTTTTTCTGCAGATTCTCAATTTTCTGACGAGAAATCTTTGATTTTCTTTTCTATTAAACATGCAAACACCTTTCTTTTCTCACTTATTAATCCATCCGTTGTTCTTTACTGATCAAGATGAAATAGACTAGATCAACTGTTCATTACACATCACAAATTCTATAAGCGCTCATCTGACCGATTCGCAAGAATATCATATATCTTATTGAAATTTCTTTGTCTCAATTTGTTCCCAAGACCAGGATATTTGAAATGGTCACGTTTGATATTGGAGCTTTGCTCAATTTTATTAATAATGAATGGAACTACTTTTTCAATATTTTGTATCATATGGCAGATTAAAAAATAAATAAATGGATATATATTTAAAAAGAAAAAAAATGAGATATACAATTGAAAACATATTTCACAATGATCATGGACCTAAATACAAACACTGGCTTTTAGGTTTCTCTTTGGCTTTCTTTGGAACTTCTTCCAGAAATTTCTGAAGTGTCCACTTGTCTTTCAAATTAACATATTTAAACAAACTGTGAACATTAAGTGGACATCTACTTATGTGGAAAGGATTAACAGCATTGAAAAGGTTAACTTGATGTCAATAAACAAATGAAAGAAGAAAAAACTATATAAAAAAGGATGAAAAGATGAACAACAGAAAGAAAGAAAGTATATAACCATGAGATTATATATTTCCAAAACAGATAAGTTTTCTTGCTTTCCTTTATTTGACATAGGTAAGTAAGTATTGAAAATGAATGGTGGACTAGAAAATGCCATTTTAAGATGGCCGCAGCCAAAGAGTTGCACAAATTCTAGAAATAAAAAGAAGAATAGAAAATGTAATATAAAAATAAATGTCTTTAGTTGTTGTTTCTCATGTCCAAAATAAGTATCTTTTTCTCATTTCACAGCTCTTTTTTAGGTTTAGATGCTTGGCTTTTGTCTATGGTTCCTCTCTGCTGACAAGAACCTGATTGTTCCCTCTTCAAGAACAACGAAAGAATTATTTTGGGAGATGAAAACACACCAAAAATATTTCAATGGCTTTGGAATCACTGTGTTCTCAGTATTATCGCAATATTATCCTTTGTGTTTCCAATTACTTTGGATAGATAAGCTCTGGCTATAAACGTGATTACTAGACATTTTAATGGACATCTTTAGATACATCCATTGTGTGCCAACTTATATTTATTTTTATTCATTTATTTTTATTATTACTCTCAAAGTATGAATCAAGTAGAACAAACAAAAAATGCAAATATTACAAATACTTATTCTATAAATATTTCAGATAGGCGGCCACTTAATGTCAATTAAAGATCCTTGATAGATAAAAAAAAACTATCCTGATAGTTTTTCTGTTTTGTTTATTCTAGGATTATAGGAGGCTAAAATAGAAATAAAGTATACATTGATTATTGTTAAATTTACTAATTGAATGATTTATTGAAAATTAATTTTAACTGAAAAAAAACAGAAAAGATTTATAATGAAATACTTGTAAAATATAACATTATTGCTTTTAGTGAATTTATTGAAATTAATACCCCCTGCTATTTTGTGTACACAAGATACTACCAAAAGATCGGGAGACTTTGAACAGATTGATGAATCTATTCATCTGTTGAGTTTTGCAGGGTATTGCACACATCTCTCAAAATCACTAAAGAACCTCAAGCCATTTCGCACCATGGGCATATGGGACCTCTTTGGTTAAGGGGGGCAGGGGGCTTGATTTGCCCAAAATTTAGACAGATTAAAAACACAGATACTTATTTACAGTAAAAAAGTGTTTTCATCAACTGATGATACACAGTTAGTACAAATATCACACGATATGCAACTTAGAAGAAATATTGTTTTCTGTCTTGGCAAGCAAAATATCAATTGCCCAAATTTTCCTCACTGTTTTGCCCAAATTATGGGGGGGCAGTTGACCCCCACTGCCCACCTGGCTCATACGCCTACGTTTTGCACCATATGTTTCCCGAACATTTGGGTACCATCTCTCACAAACACAAACAGACACACACACATTCAGTAATGTTATGCAAAACAAATATAAAACAACAAATTTTATGGTAAAAACATGAACTACAGACAAGTAAGCCTATCAGGATCCCAATTGACACTAGTAGATTTTATAGCATATTTAGGTTTTTATTGTGCAGGGGCATGCATGATCTTCGGACCAAACCTAGTTTTCTTACATTGGGTAGAAAACTTAGCTCTAAAATCCCTTGGTAATCGTTTTCATGATTCCTTTGATACAGTCAATGCCTTCAGTACTAGAGGCAGCAAAGCAGTCCAGTAACATTATGGATCCTCCACCATGCTTAACTTTGGGTAGGATGTTCTTTTCCTTTTAAGCAAAAGCCAAGAAAGACCTCATTGCTGAAAAAAATAAAAACATAAAAAGGAATCACTGATCTTTGCCAAAGAGTACCTAAACAAACAACAATCCTTCGGGGCAAATGTTCAGTGGACAGATGCTACCAATATAGAGCTTTTTGGCAATGCCAGCACCAGCAATTAGAAACTGTCAACCAAAACTGTCAACATCAACATAGGTTTCTTCAGCTTTAGTTGGTGTGGCTGGCTGGATAGCTATGTATGTATCATGCGTAAAGGCTGCACCAATGGAGCTAGACAGCTGAAAATTTAAACATTTACTCCTTATTATGGGTAGAAAAAACCTTGTTTTGTGTTTTGAAAATTCCCCCCAAATAGGTTTTTGGTTGAGAGTTCAATTTACGATGTAAGCTTATGCAAAATTGGTCCCTTAGTTTGTGAAAATTTGTACTGTCTTAAAATTTATTCATTGATCACCCCTTTTTTCAAATTTTTTAATTGATCACACCAACACGGGATACTGCCAAAAGGCGTTGGTCATTTGACAGTTTCTATTGAGTGACTAAATAGACTTGTTTGTTTATTGTTGACAAAATGTACCTTATATAATAAAAAGCATGCATCCAAAAGCACTCAAGAATGGTTGCAAAGGAAAAAGAATTAACTGTTTTAACTGGCCAGCATGAGTCCTAATCTCAATCTCATTAAAAATCTTTGGAGAGAGTGGAAATCTGGAGATGTTTTGAACCATACCATACAGTGCAGGAATCCTGCAAACATTTAAGAGCTTGAACAAATTAAAAAGAAAGATATTGTACAGTTTATACAAAAGATTGACGGGTGCCAATAATTGTAACTGGCGCTGTATGTTTATTTTCCTAATTTATAATCTATCCTACAAGTGTTCACTAGCCCTGTCCTTTTACACTGCCATGTGTAGTCTGCTAATCTTTTGACAGTTGAGATGATGCTATCTTCAATGCTGGTGAATCCTCTTCTGCTCCTTATTATTTTTTTGTATGTTGTTTGTCAACATCATCTCTAAGATGTAAAGCTTTATGCATGGTTTTTAATTTTCTAGTTCTCAGTTCTTCTCATGTCCAGTTCAGGAAGGGTCCAGAATATCTTACTATGGCAATTGCTATAGTGTGACTTTTATAAAATTTCTGCTGTTTAGTCTCAGCTCTAAAATGTTCCTTGTTCTTTTGCAATATCCTTTCCTTTCTTTTACTTTCATTTCATCCTGTTTTATTGAATCTGCTTCCAGTATTTTAAGATATTTGTAGTTGTCTTTTCTGTTCAATGTCCTAATGACTTCATTGTTAAATAATTGAATTCTTTCTGTGGATTCCACTTTTTCCTAAGTGCATCACTAACATTGCACATTTCTTGATTCTGTCGCAATGTCTTGGCTAACAACAATTAATTAATTAATTAATTAATTATTATTATTATTATTATTATTATTATTATTATTATTATTATTATTATTATTATTATTATTATTATTATTATTATTATTATCATTCTTCTTGTATTATTATTATTATCATTTCATTATACCTTTTCCTTTTGTCCTCATTGTTGTTGTTCATCATCATAATCATCATCATCATCAGCATCATCATCATTCATTCATTCATTCATTCATTAAAACTCAAGATTAATCAGGATATTATTCTTGGCAACAATTGTCCATATCTGTTAATAAATATTCATACAAATTGTAATGAAGAAACAACTATAAATCATATTTTACTTACATAATAGCCACAGGAGATAAATCTCTATCCTCTCACAGCAAACACACATAAACATACACACATAAACATACACACACAACTGTGCTGTCAGACTAGCTTAAAGCAGTTCTTGGTTATGATAATTCCAACTCAGCAAAATATTAATTTGGGGTTAGGATTGTAGCAAGTTATAAGAAACTAATAACTGGATGGACATCATTGCATGTACATGCTGTAATCTCTTTCTTAACTTTGTTTAATTATATAATGGATTCCAGACATTGTATTATATTTTTCTATCATGTCATGTCTGATTATTTTTATCAGCCTTCTTTAAGAATTATGAGCTGGACAAAAGGTTTCACTCGGAATTATATCCTGAACAAAAATGTTGCTTTTATTATTTGAGCCTTTTCAGTGTATTGTCCTATAGACAAGGAATCATCAGTTCTCAGTCTTCATTCTCTATTTCTATGGCTTTATATCAGAGATGTCCAGCACCACCAAGCTTGTTTCCTTGCATCTCTGAACCGCCTTATAACTGCATATCTTCTCACATTCAGTCTGGATACCAAACATCCTAAAGGTCCCACAGACCTAATTCATTAAAATATTCTGAAGGTTCCATGTATAGTGTTCAAAGCAATCACTTTGAGACTGCAAATGAGTAAAAATCACTTTTGTAAAATAAATAGGATCAAAATGGAAAAAAGAAATTGGATGCCAACCATAAAAATAAAATCCCCTGACCAATCGGCACAAAGTAAGCAATATTTGTCAACCAATAAAAATAAGAAAATCAGAATCCAAAAATAAATCATTTCTGGAGCCCATTTAAAGCCATAAATAAGGATTCTGAACTTTGTTAAGTCAGTCGGTATTTAGACGTCAATATGGCTCTATGCTACTCATAAGAATAAATCATCTTTTATCATACACACAACAGAATACTTTATGCTCAAACATTTGGCTCCTTGATGATCTTTAAAAGATGTATACGTCAGGCTTATCAACAGCACCATTTTTTTCTATTTCACACATCAAACAAGTATTTCCTAAACAAGTACAAGCATTGATGCATTTTTTTGTCAGAACTTTAACGGCAAAACCCTATATATACACATACACACTTTTACCAAATGCATCTACTTGTATAATATGTATATAGATTTCATTTGCTTTTACCACCATTAAAAACCTCTTGTTCTTCTTTACATTCTATTTTAAAGACACAATTAGTTGTTTATCAATTGTTGCTTACTACCCTTTTACACACTGCTACTATAAGGAGACAAAAGCTAAAAGAACAATGCCAAAACCTTCTCTTACACACTTTCTGTTAACAATGGTATCACAAAACCATGTCTCTTGTGATTGAACCAAATCTTAATCTATATGTTTTTGACTCTTACAAATGGTGAACTTCAAAATATTAAATTGTAGTTGATTCTACTTAGTAAGTTATTAGAGTCAGATGTTTTCTTGATTAAAACCTAGGCACACTCCACTACACATGCTTCATAAGATATCAAACCTTTCCCCAGATATTCAATAAATAAATAATGGGCCATAAATAATGGGCCAATTGTCATAACAGGAGTACAAAACATTTTTGGTGATTTCAACCATTGGTGACTTCTGCTACGGAAGACCATATGCGTAAAAATCTCTTTCTATTTTTTTTAAGAATTTTAATAATACAATGCTTACTCACCTTATTTGAGGTCATTTCTGAATTTAATGTATCATCGCAGAAAATATGTTTTGTTTAATCTGTATTTGTGCCGTTTAAATTTAAATTAAATTCAGTAATCATTCTCAGTGTTCAATTCCATGTGGTGCTAGTGCTGTGAAAAAGAATGCTGAAAATGAGTGTCGAATTTAGATTGGTTTTAATCTTGGACCAGTCGTCTTTTTAGCGAAATAAAAGCAACAATACATAGTTTGAATTTGATCAATGATTAAAGTCGTTTACTACATGACAAACAAAAAACAACTATGTAATTACTTGTGTAAGGTTTTTGTTTTTGTTAAAACAAAAAAACTTAAATTAAAAACCTTTAAATTCAGAAATTGACTTTAAATTAAAAAATGACTCCAACTAAGGAGAGTAAACCTTGTTATTAAAATTCTTTAAAAAAAACTTTTGCAAGCAAGAAACCAGTTTCTAAAGAAAAAAGATTGACTGCAGTTTCTCCACAGAAACCAGTTTCTAAAGCAGGAGATTTTTACACGATTGGTCTTCCGTGGGAGAAATCGTCAATGGTTGAAATCAGCGAAAATGTTTTGTTCTCCTGTTTCAGAAATTGATCACATGACGGTTTCTATTGAGTGTCTAAACAGACCTGTTTGTTTATTGATGACAAAATGTACCTTATATAATAAAAACCTCAAGCTTGCATCAAAAAGCATACAAGAATAGTTGAAAAGGGGAAAATGGACTGTTTTAAACTGGCCAGCAATGAGTCCTAATCTCAATTTCATTTTTCTGTCAAACATCATGGTGTACCTGTGACAAGTCATTCTGTCTATATATCTGGCAATTGGACAAAGAGCAGGGAGAAGTGGATTCATGCTTTTTCTAAGGGCATGATTGCAATGTGAGCATAAAAGTCTTCAGCTAGAGTTTGAACTTGTTTTTTTTATTCAACTTCCTGTGTCGATAGCTATTATAAGCAATGTTCATTGAAGAACCTTTTCAACTCGTTCTATGAATCTGTTTGTTTATTCTATCTGTCTAATCAGATAACGAATACAATCATGTTTTGGCTTTAAGGTTAATTAATGATTACTTGAGATTATTTGGGTTTTTATTTATAACATTTCTTGATCTAGCTATTTATTAAAAAAATGTTAATTGGGCTTGGCCCCCTTCTGGATCTGCGCCTGGATAATCAGGTAAGAACTGATGACTTTTCTGATCTTCAGATTCAAAGATTGTTTGCTAAATATTCTTTCTTTGCTAATTAGCATATTAGTTTATTGGTAACTGTAAGGGGTCATACCATCCAGGAGGTCCATAAAAATCAGCAAATAAATTGCCTTTGTGATTGATTACCATGACCCATGCATGCACCAATGAATCTCATTATGCACTTTCTTCTTCTGTAATCATGGATCTTACATAAGGAAGTATGTTAAGAAATAAAATGTCAAGACATGGAAGCCATATTGAAGACTGTTATCCACTTGTCCCAAATGTTGATGGCATATAAAACCCCTACTATTTTAGCTGGGAATATTAAACCTTAATTTTATGGACCGCTTGTAACCACTTCTTGACTGTGGAACTGTTCAATGAATAGAATTAAAAATAATGGAACACCTAATGGTCAAAGAGGGATAATTTCAATCAGGAATTATTTCCCTTGATAATGACATTCATCTTTTTTATGAGTTTAAGAGTTAAGAAAAAATGTTCAGTGTGATTACAGATAAGCATTTAATTGAAATATGCATTTAAGATGCACACCTATATACTTACGAACTCACAAATTTAAGATGCACACCTATATACTGGCCAACCCATGAATTAATACATAATCATGCATACCCTCGTAACAGACAAAACACAAAAACAAACACAAGCATGAATAAATTCAGTGGGAAGTATTTGCATACATAAGAGAAAACTTATCAATCACACACAAACACACATATGCTGAAAATGGATATGTTCACACATATCATATTGTTACATTCACACACAATGATAATATCATATATCTCTGTACTTTTATACACTGTCACTTGATCTAACCTAAACATATACAGAAATACCTTGAATAGTACAGTTTCGATTAGTGCTTATTTTGATGTAGTATGATTAAGGTATTGCTGTATAAATTAATGTAACTAAGTATAAGCTGAAAAAACCCACATTAGATTATAATAAGACCATGAACAGAGCAGGTTTGAACAATACAGGACATTTTGGAACAAATTAATCGCACTAATCAAGGTATACCTGTATATATACTGTACACATGTAAACATTTTATTTCCATTAAGCACACATGAAAACACTAACATTCTCATATTATACACTCAAATATTATAATGGTGCTTGCTATAGAACATTGTTTAGCGGTTTAGACTCGCAGACCATTATTAGTGAAGTAAATTTGATTTTTAATTTGTACTCCACTATTGCAGTCCTATGCATGACTAAGTTAAGATTATTAAAACCTAGACCCAAAATAAAATTATACCTATTTTGGAATATGAATAAATACATATTTACGTACATACACTTTGACACTTCCCTGCAGGTATATATCTTGTATGTATACTTATATGTGTAATAAATTACTTATAACAGCCAATCTGATAACATACATAAAAATAGAGATGCATTGATCGCCTGACAGGAGGGTAGATGATCTTAAATGCCTTCATACATATCCACACACACATGCATTCACACATTTTTATTTATTTATATAAATATATACGTCCTTACATTCTGCAAGTTCACACCAAGAGTGAGCTCATCAAAACAGGCCAATCAAAAAACAGGAATTAAATGACCAATGGGCAATCAAAGCCTTCAGATTCAGTTTCAATATCAACCAATGAAAATGTTCAAAATCGATAACATCTTCCTGCTTGAGAGAACTTGCTGACTCAAACAATTCCGGATTGACCAATCCAATTGGCACAAATGATCACTGCCAGATATTATTTTTCCCAGCTATCCTGGGTAGGAAATTGGGTATTTTTTGAAGACTTTTATTATTTCCTATTTTCAGCACTGACATGCACACTGGGTTTGAAGGAACATAAAGTGAGTTTTAATGGACTTCCTGTTTGAAGCAAACAAGTCTATAAAATGAAAGCATTAGAGACATCTATTACATACATGTATTTAAATATAGGTGGAAATGTGAATGTGTGCATTAATATATAGATAGATATAGATATATATATACATACGCATATATAAACATATATTCTAATATAGGAATACATCTAATAAAGAATGCAGGTTTTATACTGAATAAACAAACACATATATGCATGTATATATTTCTTCTGAAT
The DNA here is from genome assembly GCA_006491835.1 of Architeuthis dux. Lineage (NCBI taxonomy): Eukaryota > Metazoa > Mollusca > Cephalopoda > Oegopsida > Architeuthidae > Architeuthis > Architeuthis dux. The sequence goes on along the minus strand of VCCN01000262.1, from coordinate 3,485,244 downwards.
GCCTAATTT
>VCCN01000262.1:3275035-3289835 GCA_006491835.1 Architeuthis dux | reverse complement strand
ATCTTAACCCAGATTTCTTTTACAAACTTGTAATTCTGTAACTGTAACCAAGAAAGAAACACCTTTGTTGTCTGCTTTATTCAAATTTCTGCATTCCAAATTCTGTCTCTCATAATTGTCCAGTTTTTCACAAATTGACCAATCACAGCATACTGAGATCATGACAAGCAAATTAATAGTATGAATAATATTATTACTTTGAATTTAATAAAAATAGTAATAATGAGTGGCCAGCAATAAATAAACAATTGTTCTATTTGAATTGGTTGAATTGTAGCAATCTGAGTTTCTATTACAATTTGTTTGAGTCTTTGAGATGAGTTAGGGATGATGCCAACTATACTATGAATAACTGTTACTCTCAGATTCCCTCAATTTGCTCATTATCATTACGCCATTATTTCAATGACCTGAAAACTGTTGAAGTTCTGGGATACCAAGTTCTTCAAAGTCATTTCTTTTTTCTTCTTCCAAGCTATTGTTCTTCTTATATTGTTCCCATAAATAAAATCTCATAGCTCAGATATTTTAGATGTGTCGCCCTCACTACTTTGCTGTGCATGTGTGTCTTCATCTCATCTTACATTTTAGCATTGTTTTATTTGCCCAAAAGAGAAACCAAAAAACAATGCATGAACACATACACACACACGAACACACATGTGTGCACACGAACACACATACACTCACATACACACTTGCACAAAAAGTAATACAAAGCCACACACCTCACACCAAACACAAAAGAAAACAAATCCACGATGAGGTAGACTTTGTATTTGATGTTGGCAAAGAATGATTTTCTGGGTGAGACGTACAACAACCGTTATATTTTTAACTGGATCCTAGCCATAAAGTATTACTTTGAAAAGTGGTGTCTTATTATCTCCTTTACTCCCCGAACTCTTCTTGACAACCTTTGTTCCCTTCCTTTCTTTCTTCTTCTTTTTCACCTTTTCACGCTATTTAACAATTTCTATTCTTGTATTGTGTCTCCTCTCTGGATACTAATTTAGTTTTACGTACACACATGCACAAAGAATTCCTTTCTCTCCCAACATAACTAGATGGAATAAGATAGAACCATTTTCTACAGAATTTAAATTTATTAATCAGCAACAAATTCATAAATAAAAAAGTCTGGTTAGTCACTCAATCAAAACTGTCACATCACCAATGTGTTGGGGGTGATCAATTAAAAAATTGGATAAAAGGGGGATCAATGAATAAGTTATAAATTACTTCTCCCACCTTTTGTTGGGCAATGATCACTAAAAAAGTCTGAATTTTCAAAAAAACAAGCATGAATGCAGCCTGACACAAACTAAGGGATCAATTTAGCATAAACTTACATTGAAAATTGAATCCCACACTAAAAAACTATTTAGCAGGTCAATTATCAAAAGACAAAGAAATTGTTTTTTCTAGACATAATAAGGAGTAAATGTTTAAATTTCCAGCCCTTTAGCTCCATTGATATGGCCTGTACACATGATACATACATAGCCAGCAAGCCAGACTTGCTTAAAAACTGAAGAAACCTATGTTGACGTTTTGCTTGACAGTTTCTAATAAAAGTTAGGTACATCCGTTGACCAAGTGGAGAAAAAACAGAAACAATTTTTTTTCGCCAGTAATTTGTTGTGCTTTTAATCCATTAGACCCTAACAATCTTCCTAGAAGTTGTTAGTTTTTAGAAAAAAAATTACGTTGTCTGAATTTTCAAAAAACAACAGTGAATGCTGCTGGACACACACTAAGGGACCAATGTAGCATAAACTTACATTGTAAATTAAACCTCCCTCCAAACACTTATTTTATTTTGCAGAGGAATTTGCAAAAATAAAACGCTTTTTTCTAGACATAATAAGGAGTAAATGTTGAAATTTTCAGCTCTCTAGCTCTATTGGTACAGTCTGTATATGTGGGACATACATAGATAGATACATAAATAGATAGATAGCAACCCAGGCAGAATCACTTAAAAACTGAAGAAACCTATGTTGACAGTTTTGGTTGACTATATCTAATAACATATAGCATAGTACTTCTATTTTCAGCTTCGCAAAGTAATTTTTACATTGATCAGAAATTAATTAGTCACAACGTTTGCCAAATTTGACTGCCCTCAATCTTTTCCCTTTGGAGTTATCTTAAAGAAAGAGTTTATGTATACAAGCCCCAAAGCACTTCAGAAACTGAAGACTGATAGTCGACAAGAAATAGAGCCTTGGAGCCAGATGCATTACAAGCTGTCATGGAACATTGCCTAGAAAGTGTTTGACTCTGCAAAGCTGAAAATGGCAGGCATTTGCAGGATGTTATAGTCCACAATTAGTTCAATGTAATTTCCAAGGTCCAAAATAATGATTTTGGAAAGTGACTTTTGCATCACCATATAGATAGATATGGATAGATAGATATGGATAGATAGATATGAACAGTTTTAGGTTAGGTTATACATAGTTATGGACTGAGCTAGCTAGATAGATAGACAGGTAGACAGGAACAAATCGGGGTTGATACATAGATATGAACAAAGAGAGTATGTATGAACAGACTGTGATAGATAGATTAAAAGATCATGATTGGCATCCATCCTTCAGCTTAGCTAGTGATCCCTTATATGAGTTGAATCTGACATCTTGGTAAGGATTAGGACTTTCTAATCAAGCAAGGATGCAAGGTTTTGGGTTTCGCAGCCATCATAAGCGTATGGGAACCCTTTCTATAAGGGGGGGAAAAAGGCTTGATTTGCCCCAAATTTTTATACAGTTTTGTCCGAATTTGGGAGGCCCTTGCCCCTCCCCGCTCGACTCGTATGCCTATGGCTGCCATAGCCAAAGCAAATTCAACAAAAATAAGTTCCAACAAACAGATAGCTTTGCTGACAAAATTAATAAATATTGTTACGGAGAGAAACATGATCAGAATATTGTTATGAAATATTGTCTTGTAGCATGATCTGGTTTAAAAGCAGGTGACCATTTGCAGATGCAGGAGAGCACAGATTATTTTAAGTGGTGACTTACTTTCGGGAGCTCTCAGAGCCGCATTATTGGATTTTACAGAAGGCGAATGGAAGAACGACAGGAAGGAAAACAAAGAAATGAAAAAAGAAAGGCAGATAAAGTAAGAAAGGAAAAACCAGGGAAAATAAGAGAAAAAGAAAGAACAGAAATAAAAAAAAAAGGAAGCAAGAAGGAGAAAAGAAAAGAAAAGAAAAGAAACTAGCATTCCAAGGGAAATTATGAATCACCACCAATCATATATGCTTTGTTTTATCTCATAAATTAGGCAGTGGTGGTGAAAAGATTAAGTTACCTACCAGTATGGTTTGGACCATAAATAATAAAAAAATAGTTAAACAAAACAGGTCTGGTTAGTTACTCAATAGAAACTGTGACCAACGTCTCATGTTGGGGGTGATCAATCAAAAAATTAGAAAAAGGGGTGATCAATGAATAAGTTACTTCTCTCGCCTTTTGTTGCATCACTAAGAAATCTGAATTTTCAAAACAAAGCATGAATGCTGCAGGACACAAACTAAGGGACCAATTTAGCATAACATTGTAAATTGAACCACCACTGAAAAGTTATCATGGGGGAATTTTCAAAAAAAAAAAAAAACATTTTCTCTACTCATTGAGGAGAGTGTGTGTGCAAAATTCCAAGTTTCTACAATGAACAGTTAGTGCTGGGAGTTGTCTGGATACATAGACACATAGATAAATACATCTATATATTATTGCATATAACTACTACCTCCTCTATATTATTACTGTATCGTTGGTATGTAACACTTTAGGTAGTTCAATAAGAGAGCAGCAAAACAGAGAGAAAGAAAACATGAAAAGCAAGAATGCGATTATAGTAAAAGCTAATTGTTATGTTGTCATGGTAAAATATACATCAGCGATGCCTAACGTTTGGTTCTGTGGTATGGAAGGAGAAAGAAACAAAGAAAAAGGAAAGGAAGTGAAGATATATAGAGAACGAAAGAAAGAAAGAAAGAGAATATAGTGAGAGAGATAAAGAGAGAAAGAATGAACTTTGTTTTAAAATGACTGAAGCATACGCCCAATCCTCTGTTGTAAAAAAAAGAGGTGCAATTTTTTTACTGCTGTTAAATTTGAATTAAAATTTTACTATAAATAAATCAAAATATTATTTATTTTATTTTAAATATCATTTATTTTATTTAGAAAGAAAGAGGGAGAGAAAGGGAACTTTAAATTTTTTTTCCCCACTTTTAGGGGTCAAAATTGAAGAGCAAATTTTTTTTTCACATTTGGGGGTCAAAATCGATGGGGAACTTTTATTTTTCATTTTTAGGGGTCAAAATCGAGGGGAAATTTGTTTTTCACTTTAGACGTCAAGTGGGACCATTTTTTCACTTTTAGGGGTAAAAATTGGAGAGGAACTTTGTTTGCACGTTTAGGGGTCAAACTCGAAGGGGAATGTATTTTTCACTTTTAGGAGTCAAGATTGAAGAGGAACTTTTTTCACTTTTAGGAGTCAAAATCGAGAGGGAACATCTTTTTTCACTTTTAAGGGTCGAAATCGGGGGAGGGGAACTTTTTTTTTAATTGGATTTATTTTCACTTTTAGGGGTCCAAATCAAGTGGGATCTTTTTTTTTAACTTTTTGATGTCAAATTCGAGGGGGGGGGGACTTTATCTCCTTTCCAGGGGTAAAAAGCAACAGGTGACTTGTATTTCCATTTTTTTCTTTTTTAGGTTTCTAAAGCCTTTTGCCCCCCAGGCAATACTAGGTATTATTTCTAGTAAAATTTCCTTTCGCTTTCCCACTTAGCTTTGCTTATTTTGAAAATTATAAGATTATTGGAAGTTTATATGTCAGATATGTAATAAATTTACCTTCAAAATTAAAATCAGGCATAATATTTTGCATTAAAAGATTTTACCAATTCTTTTACTGAAAACACCTCTTTTATATAAATTAAGATATTACTTATATTATTTAAATATTCCTTATTTTATTTGAAAAGAAAGGAGGGAGACAGTGTAGTCACATCAAATCCTATACTTATTGAGTTGACAATGAAATTACTTTTTTCTTATTGAGTTAAATATTTTTTAATCTGTGGCCCATAATTTTCAACGGGTAATGCAATTGTAAGCCAATGCAATGTCCATTTTTAGACATAAAGAAATTATGAAGAACTAGCAGAACCCATGAAAACTCTATGCATGTTGACAACTAAGATTATCCGTTATCTCATGTGCCTCTGCTCTTATCTAGCCCCATGCCTCTATCATCTCATTCTCTCCCTTATCCCTTATCCTATCCCTTCATTGCCAGTCCATGCTTTAATCTAAATGTTATGCAAACATGGATTAGTTTCATATGCAAAAATGTTCTTACACCCTTAGTAAACTACTATATGGTTATAAAATTGGACTGAAAATGGTAAGGTCTTACTGCACAGGAATAGCTCAATGGTTATAAGAGTGGACTGAAAATGATGAGTTCCAAATGCATAGGAACATCTCAATGGTTATAACATTCTACTCGAAATGTTAGGACTTACTGCATGGGAAATATCATTGGACCTAAAATGAAGAGGTCTTACTACATGGGAATAGCTCAATGGTTAAAACATTGGAATGAAAATGTTTAACACTTACTGCATGGGAATAACTCAATGGTTATAACATTAGACTGAAAATGATGAGGTTCAACTACATGGGAATAGCTCTATGATTATAACATTGGACTGGAAATGATAATGTCTTACTGCATTGGAATTGCTCTATTAGTACTGAAAATGGTGATATAATATCATCAGGCGCAGCCTTTTAATGGCCGTCGCTGGATTTGCCAGACCTCTCGATCATGGGTGTTGCAGAGCCAGTCCTTTCTGAACTTGTCTAGTTCGTCACGCCATCTAATTTGCCGGCCGCAATTTCTACAGATCCACATTGTAATTTATGGTGTCCAGTAGTTGTCTGGCATTCTTGCAACATGACCTGCCCATTGCCATTTGAATTTTCTAATGGTTTCTATGATATCTCTGGCCATGTTTGTTTTCTAATATTCTGTGCTGTCTTATGATCTTTCCATGTCATTGTTTTTAAAACTTATGGGATTAGTCTGTATATGCAGTTGAGTAGGATTATTGGCTTGTAGTTGTTTAGATCTTTCAAGTTCCCTTTTTTATACAGCACTATTATTGCAATGTTCCAATCTTCTGGGACTCTACTCTGTTTGAGGCATAAGTTGAATAGATGTACAAGTTTCCTAGTGATGTCTTTACCATCTTTTTTAAGTAGGTCAATGGTAATGTTATCTGGTCCAAGTCCTTTTCCTTATTTTGATCGTTTGATGGCTTGCTTCACCGCGCATGGAGTAACTTTTGGGAAGTCTTTGAACTGGTGACTCGTAACTTGTATATCTTGTTCATTGTTCTGCGTCCTTTGTTTGGAGAAATAGAGTTTTTTGTAGAATTCTTTGGCGCCTTCAACAATTTGGTCCCTATCTGTTGTTAGGTCTACATTTTCTCTGTGCATACTAGTAATTTGCATTCTACCTGTATTGCGAGTTTTGTTGATAGTTTTGAAACCTCTACTTTTTTCAAGAATTCTTTCGATGCGTGCCATTGTGTATCTTCTCTTCATTTCTTTTGGATGGTTTTGTTTAGTTCGATTTCCTTCAATCTTTTTCTCTTGTTGTTGTCGATGTCTTGAGATTTCTGTTTTTCCATGAGATTCTTAGTTTCTTCTGAGAGTTTACAGATGGTTTGTTTGGTCTTTGGTTTAAACATATTGACAACTTCAATTAGAGAAGTTGTTATTTTGTTGTTGTGCTCATTGATGTTGGAGTCGTTGTTGTTCTCTTCTGTTTTGGTGAGAAGTTCATATCTTATTTCAGTTTGAGCTGGAAGGATCGAGTGAGCTCTTTTTGTACACTGGTTGCGGTTTGGTGCAAAACATTTTCCTGCATTCTTTCTTGATGTTAGATTATATAAATCAAAATCTTACTTATTTCATTTGAAATATTCCTTAGAAACAGGGGAGAAAAGAAATTTAGGTACTGAAGAGGTAGGGAAGTTAGTTAGTTTAATAAGAGGGTAGGAAGAGAAGGGGGAAAAGAAAGTTAGGTAATTTACTGAGGGGGTTGGAAGAAAGAGAGGGAGAAAGACATGTATATAGTTTATTAAGAGAGTAGGAAAGGATAAGGCAGAAAAGAAGTTAGGTAGTTTACTGAGGGATAGAAAAGTTTTTGCATATGAATCTAATCCCTGTTTGTATAACATTTAGATAAAATCATGGATCGGCAACGAAGGTTGTAAGGGGTAAGGGAGAGAATGAGAAGATACAGGAATAGGGTGAGAGAAGTTCAGAGGCATGAAATAATGGATAATTTTAGTTGTCAATAACCATGGAATTTTCACAGAACAGCTAGTATATATAAATGTCAAAACACATCAATAACCTAAATCCAGCAAAAGTGTTTCAATCAGTCTGTTGTGGGTAGTGGTGATTAATAACAGCAACAAAAATAACAATTACTTACATAACAGATGAGATATATGTGAAAAGTTGTTTTTTTCAACCTCTCTGTGACCAATATCATTTGGCAGCATGTCATGTCAATTAAAAATCTGGAAAAAGGGGTGATCAATGAATAAGTTCTATCCACTTTTGTTGGACACTGAAAAGGTCAAATTCCAAAAAACAAGCGTGGACTCTACTGGACACAAACTAAGGGACCAATTTAGCATAAATGTACATTGAATATTGACCACCCCTCCCCTCACTAAAAACTTATTTTGGAGGGGAATTTTCAAAAGACAAAAAAAAACATTTTCCCTATTCATTGAGGAAAGTGTGTGTGCAGAATTTCATACTATGAACGGTTATGGCTGGGCGAAGTCCAGATACATAGATAGATAGATAGATAGATAGATAGATAGATAGAAATGTCAGAACACATGAATAACCTAAACTCAGCAACAGTATCTAGTGTTGTGTTTAGCAGTGATTAATTACATGCATAACAGATGATATATATGTGAAAAGGTTTTATTTTCTCAACCTTCAGGTGACCAATGTATTTTGGCAGCATGTCATCTTGAGGGTGATCAATTAAAAAATTGGAAGAAAGGGTGATCAATAAATAAGTTACTTTTTTTGTCTTGCATTTTGTTGAGCAGTAAAAAGTCCAAATTTTCAAAAAACAAGCGTGGACACGAACTAAGGGATTAATTTAGCATAAGCTTACATTGAAAATTGAATCCCACACTAACTTTTTGGAGGAGAATTTTCAAAAACATTTTCCCTACATTGAGGGGAGTATGTGTGCAAAATTTCAAGTGTTTACTATGAATGGTTAGGGCTGAATGAAGTCTGGATACATATAAATGTCTCAGACACATCTGCTTAATTTTAAATTCCAGTTGTATCACAAAGAACAACTAGAAAGCACATCGAGAGCACATAGCAGCTATTGTCAGGCAGTATTATGTGCCTTAGACAAATAACTACAACATAGGGAGGTAATTGTGCATGGATCCACTCTATAAAGTAATCATTTTTGTAGCCCATTAACCAACCTCCCACAAAGTTTCATTGAAATTCATTGAAAACTTTTGGATATATCACTTGGATAGTCATGAGTGTACACATAAATCTGTGAGAAAAAGTGGAAAAATATCTCTCAATCAAGAAAATATTCCTGGATCCACCCCCAAATTTAATCAATTCTATCTTCCCATTGCAACACCCGTCCACTGAATTTCATTGAAATTCATTGAGTAAGACATGACCGAATACATATATGTCTCCAACTTTGTAGGCCAAGGTAATTATTGTTATGAGAGGTAAGCTTGTTAGTTAAGCATGGTGGAGTATCTATAATGTTATGGGGCTGCTTTGCAGCCTCTGGTACTGCAGGCTTTGACCGCATCATAGGAATCATGAAATCAAACACTCAACAAGAGATTTTAGGATAAAAAGTGTGAGAAAACTAGGTTTGGTCCACAGATCATGGCTGCTGCAGCACAATAAAAACCTAAAGCACACATTCAAAAGCACACAAGAATGGTTGAAAATTTAAAAAATGGACTGTTTTAAACTGGCCACCAATGAGTCCTACTCACAATCCCATTGAAAATCTTCGGACAGAGCGGAAATCTGGAGTCATGGTTTCAATGTGTACCATACACCACAGGAATCCTGCAAAAACATTCAAGAGCTTGAACAAATTGCAAAGGAAGATTGGTAGAAACTATGGTCAGGTCCTTTTTAAAAAATTGAAATGAGTCTTCAAAACACATGTTATCAAATGGTGAAAACTGCATGCTTCTATATTTAATAGTTTCCGAGGTATGGAGCAGTTCTGTGACCAGTATATGTTATAAGAGTGACCTAGCCTATGGCTCGGTTGCTATTATTTATATAGATGCTTGTATGTGTATCTTTGCGAAGATGGATATATAACTATAAGTGGGGAAATGCATTTTTTCTCAATCAACAATCGAGTGGGTCCACCGTGCATAACATCTTCTAAATTACATGACGACCAGCATTCACTGTATTATTTCTTTCGTCCAGTCAGCTTGGACATGTTGATGATGAGAGTTTTACAACTCAACTCCAGCTGTTGGTCACATGGACATGGGATTTTGTTTTGTGCTTGCCTTTAGAGACCTGCATTTTAAAATATTCTTTTTTTTTTCTTTCTTTCTTTCTCTTCTTTGGCCATCTTCTCTTTCTTTTTTTAATAATCTTTATGTTCTCTATTTTGTGTTCGTTTACTTTTTTTAACTCCTTTCCTTTTTTCCATATTCTCTTTTTTTCTTTTCCATGAGTTCTTTTTCTCTTTCTTTTTCATTCTTCTTGTACAAAGATCCCCACAGAATGAGATGCTAAGTTGCAAAAGATGAGGTGTTGCAGGAATTGGTTCTCAAGTGGAATGGGTGAAAAGAAAAGGGACAGTGATCTTTACAGTACAAAACGCTTTTGAACTCTTTCTTTCCTGCTTTCTTTGTTTTTTCTCTATTTCTTCTCATTTATTCCTTTTCCTTTTATTTCAATCATATTTTTATCTGTTTTTCTCACATATTTGATACTTTTTAATCACTGCTACTCACAACATTGGTTTAAATACTGTTGCAGTGTTTACGTTATTCATGTGTTCTGACATTTATATCTATCTATCTATCTATCTATCTATCCAGACTTTGCCTAGCCCTAACCGTTCATAGTAGAAACTTGAGATTTTGCACACACTCTCCCCTCAAAGAGCAGGGAAAACGTTATTTTTGTTTTTTGAAAATTCCCCCCATAATAGGTTTTTAAAGGGGGTTCAATTTTCAATGTAAGTTTATGCTAAATTGGTCCCTTAATTTCTGCTTGTTTTTTGAAAATTTGGACTTTTTACTCCCCAACAAAAGTTTACTTATTCATTGATCACCCCTTTTTTCAATTTTATAATTGATCACCCCAAACATGACATGCTGCCTAAAGACATTGGTCACCTGGAGGTTGAGAAAAAACACCTTTTCACATATATTTCATCTGTTATGTATGTAATTGTTATTGTTGTCACTGTTATTAATCACCACTACCCACAACAGACTGGTTTAGGTTATTCATGTGTTCTGATATGTGTATATATATATATATACTAACTGTACCGGTGGGACTGCCACGGTTGTTGACAACTAAGATGTTATACAAACATGGATTAGTTTCATATGCCAAAAATTCCCTACCCCTCAGTAAACTACCTAACTTTGTTTTTTGCCCACTCTTCCAGCCCTTTTATTAAACTTATATGTGAAAATATCCTAACACACTCAGTAAACTACCCACTTTTTTCTCTGCTTGCTCCCTTCCTACCCTCTAATCAAACTATTTAACTACCCTTTCTCCCCTTCTCTCTTCTTACCCCTTATGTATACTACCTAAATTTATTTTCTACCCCGTAAAATAAGGAATACTTTAAATGACAGAAGTAATATTTTGATTGATTTATAGCAATAAAATATATCACCATTTAGCTATTCCCATCCAGTAGGACCACATCATTTTCAGTCCAATGTCATAACTATTAAGTTATTCCCATGCATTTGAACCTCATCATTTACACTCCAATGTTATAACCATTGAGATATTCCCATGCAATAAGCGCTCAACATTTTCAATCCAATGTTATAACCATTGGGATATTGCTATGCTACTGCATGCTGCAGACTACATTATTTTCAGTCCAATGTTATAACCATTGAACTATTTCCATGCAGTAAGTCCTTATCATTTTCAGTTGAATGTTATAACCACTGAGCTATTCCTATGCATTTGCACCTCATTATTTTCAGTCCAATGTTATAAACAGTGAGCTATTTCCATACAGTTGGACCTCATCATTTTCAGTCCAATGTTATAACCATTGAGTTATTCCCATGCAGTAAGTGCTCAACATTTTCAATCCAATGTTATAACCAGTGAGCTATGTCTATGCAGTAAGTCCTCATCATTTTAAGTCCAATGATATAACCATTGAGCTATTTACATACAGTAAGACCTCATTATTTACAGACCAATGTTATAACCATTGGACTATTCCTGTGCAGTAAGTTCTCATCATTTTCAATCCAATGTAATAAACATTGAGCTATTCACATGCAGTAGTGCTCAACATTTTCAGTCCAATGTTATAACCATAGGGCTATTCCCATGTAGTAGGACCTCATCATTTTCAATTGAATGCTATAACCATTGAGCTGTTCCCATGCATTTTGGCCTGATCATTTTCAGTACAATGTTATAACCATTGGGATATTCCCATGCAGTAAGACATCATCATTTTAAGTCTAATGTTATAATCATTAAGCTATTACCATGCAGTGTGCTTATTTTAATAATTTTATGACCAGTAGTAAAACCTCATCATTTTAAGTCCAATGTTATTATTTTATTTAAAATATTCCTTATTTTATTCTGAAAAAAATCAGAGGAGAAACGGAATTTAGGTGGTTCACTGAAGAGGTAGGAAGAGAGAGGGATGAAAGGGAAATTAAGTAATTTAATTAAAGGGTAGGAAGGGAGCAGACAGAGAATGAATTTGGGTAATTTGCTGAGGATGTAAGAACATTTTTGTATATGAAACTAATTAATGTTTGCATAGCATGTAGATAAAGGCAAGGACCGGCAAAGAAGATTGGATGGGATAAGGGAGAGAATGAAATGATAGAGGTATTGGGTTAGAGAATAGCAGAGGCACCTAAGATAATGGATAATCTTAGTTGTCAACACCTGTGGAGTTTTCATAGGTCCAGCTAGTTCTTTATAATTTCTTTATGTCTAAAAAATGGACATTGTTTTGGCTTACAATTGCAGTCAGTAAACCTTTGAAAATTATGGCCATGGTATAAAAATTATTTAACTTTTTAAAGGTCAGGTAATTTAATATTTAATTCAATAACTATAGAATTTAATATGACTATGCTTTCTCCCCTCTTTCTTCTTAAATAGCATAAGGAATATTTGAATAAAATGAGTAATATTTTAATTTATATAATCAAGGTGTTTTCCATAATTTTCCTTGGAATGCTAGTGTTTCTTCTATTTTCTTTCTTTCTTCAATTTACTTCTTTTTCTTCTACTGTCTTTTTTCAGTTTCCTTCTTCTTTTATTTCTACCTTCCACACACCTCTCTCTCTACATCTATCTATCTCTCTCTCTATATATATAACCTTTAATTATTTAATTCATGTTCTTTTTATTTTATTCTACTTTCTTTCTGTCTTTCTTCCTTTAACTTGCTTCCTTTTCTTTCTTTCTGTCTTTCACTTCTTTATTTCACTCTTTCTATCTATACTTTTATTTAGTTAATTAATTTTTGTTCGTTTCTTTCATTCTGTTTTCCTTTATTCTTTCTTTCTTTTTTCTCCAATTTCCCTTTTTCTCTTTCCTTTTGCCTTCTACACCTTTATTTCTCTCTCTCACTCTCTATTACTTTTAATTAGTTAATTCATTTTCTTTCTTTATTTACTTCTTTGATTTTTCCTATCTTTCCTTCTTTCTTTCTTTCTTTCCTTCTTTCTTTGTTCCTTTCTCTCTCTCTTTGTCTTTCCTTCTTTCCTTCCTTTTCCCTGTCTGTTCTTTTCTAAATGCATAACCTTGAGATGATAGCAATTTTGGAAATGACACATCTGTATTCCAACCTCCTCTCAACCAGGTAGACATATTCAGAGAAACAAAAAGAAGAGTGAGAGGAGGGACAAGGAAAAACAATGAACAGAGAATGGGGGAGTGAGAGAGGGGGAGGAATTTCAGTTTTAAAAACAAAGTCTGCAATGAAGAACTGTAGAAGCAAGGTCTGAAAAGAATTGGAAGAAAGAAGAAATGAGGAAAAGCCAAAGATTTTGGTAATTCGAGCCGCCAACTGGATGTCTCTACATATGATAGCCACATTCTTTGTTATCTTGAAACTACAAGCCTTTATCTAGTTTTGCTGCAAGTAAACTCTCAGCTTTCAGCTTTTCATTTCTTAAGCACCTTGAAAGTAATTTTATAAATAGCCAAGTGAATACCTTTTTCACTTGAATGTTACCATATCTTCCAGTGTCCCTTATTTGTACAAACGTCTCTTTCTCGGTCTCTCTCCTACCATTTCTTCTATTTATTCTCCCTACCTCTCTCATCTTCTTTCTTATTCTCCCTTTTATCTTTCCTCCTTACAAAAAATTAAAACCATCTAATCTTATCATTACTTATAATGCTTGCCTTCAAAACTTCCATTAAACAACACTAATGTCATCTACAAATTTTCTAGTCCTTTAGGGGATTGTGTACCCTATGATATACACCAATCAAATTCATATGTTAGACATATAGCTATTACCCTATCACATAGGTTGACTTGCCATTTGTCTGATCAAAGTGCCATTCATTTTCATATTAATGAACATAGACTGCTAGGCACCAATATTTCCACTAGTATATGCCAAATATCAATCAACAATATGCGTATATTATACAACATGTTTTAAAAAAAGATTCTTGAAGCCCTTATCATGAAATCAAGAAATCTAAAACTAAATAAGATCTTCTTCAGTTTGGGATTTTATATGTATTTAACTCTTTCCTCCCTGACAGCCAAATTTTCAGTGATCATTCCCAATGTATCACTTCCAAGTCCAGTGAAATAAAATTATGAAAAAGTTCATTGAAAAAGGTATTATTGATTGATTGGCATTGTTATGATTTAATTCTGTGTATGATTTAAATTTAAACATGTTTTTTTTAGTAATTCTTTTTTGTTGCCCGGGAAATAATGCAAATATGAGATCACACTTCTACATAAGATCAGGGCATGAGTGAAATTTATTATCACGCGTTATCAGGCGTTATCAGGGAAGAAAGAGTTAACAACTGATTGATACATTTAGCCCGGTGAAGGATTTTACTTGTACGTCGCCTCATGTGTGACGTAATCATAATAAATGACAAATGCGGAGTATAAAAAGTATTAAAACAGGTCTGGTTAGTCACTCAATAGAAACTGTCATGTAACCAATATCCTTTGGCAGCATGCTGCATTGGGGTGATCAATTAAAAAATTGGAAAAAGGGGTGATCAATGAATAAGTTACTTCTCTCATATTTTGTTGGGCAGTGATCACTAAAAGTCTGAATTTCCAAAAAACAAGCGAACACAAATTAAGGGATCAATTTAGAATAAACTTACATAGCAAATTGAACCCCCCACTAAAAACCTTTTCAAAGAACAAAAACGTTTTTTGTAGACATAATAAGGAGTAAATGTTT
>VCCN01000262.1:3243783-3263824 GCA_006491835.1 Architeuthis dux | reverse complement strand
CAAGTTCATTTGATTAATGCATTGTAATTCAAATTATTGTTATTTAGTATGAATCAGTATAGTGTAGTACCTATACATATACTCCTATACATTTATTTTTCTCACTGTAAAACATAGATAAATAGGTGAGATAATACTATACTTTAAGGGCTGGCAGTAACTCATGGCATAAACCTCCAATCAAACAAGGCCATACAGAATTGTTAATAATGCTTTTTGTACTAAAGTTACTTGTAAATTGCAATTACTGTATATTAATGAATGTAATAGCAATATTAGTGACATAGACAGTTAGCAAAATTAGAATTACACTTTTTTATAATTAATATAGTTATTCTAAACAATCTAAATGCACTTCACTAAGCCCGTCAAGCCTTTATTTCAGCCTTCCAATGGACGAATTAGACGGGCATTGAGAGCAAAAACAAGAAACTTCACTTCACGAATATTCCATAATGGTGATTCAGTGTATTATAAGAGAGATGGTGTGCCAGCATGGAAGGGACCAGGTTGCATAACAGGTGTTGAAGGTCAAACAGTGATGGTTCACCCCAGTTATCTAATGCATGAGAGCACTGAATTCAGATCAAAACTGACACAGATGCTGAGAATCTACCGAATACGAAAGAAATGTTTTTAAGTTTAAAGGCTTCTATAGCTGAAGAAATGATCAATGATGAGGATGTAGTTGACGAATCATCAGAGGCTAATGAAATAAGTGTAACACATGAACACACCAACAGACCTGAAGTCTTTCAAGATTCTACAAACCGTGACTTTATGCAAAGCTCAAATTCTGAAGATGCACACATTTCCTGTGAAACCCACTATTCAGGAAGCAAACTCCCTAACAACAAGCAACACGTTCTAGCAAGAACAATAAATGATGACTGAACTGAATACACAATAATTTCTTGGGCAGGAAAAGTGACAGACCAATATGCAGACTGGGTAAATGTCCATGACAAATATTTTGATAAACTCATAAGCATCAACTGGAAGGTAACTGTCAAAGGAGTGGAAAGAATCAAACCTGAAGTTTTGGGTGCCTACTCACACTCTCCTGGAATGTTGGATGCCATGTTCAAAGTGAAAACAAAAAATACGTAAATATAATAGTTGTTGATGAAGCCATTATTAAAGACAAGATATGTAAAAGAAGAAATAAATGATGCAAATTGATTGACGCTAAAAGATGGGTAGTGTTGATGATGGTCTTTCAGAATTACGTGCCCCTATAAATAGTATATCTGGTGATGGTTCAGTTTCATATCTAGCTTACCTGTGTTAACAAAGACCATGGCAGTTACAGCCCTATTACTTTACTACCAAACATTTACAAACTATTCTCAAAAATAACAAACACTTTGAATGAAAGCCAACAGGCAGGCTACAGGAGTGGTTATTCAACAATCGATCACCTACACACATTAAACCAGCTAATCAAAAAGACATCAGAATATTATGTAGACTATGGGAAAGCATTTGATTCAATAGAACACAGCAGTCTTCAACTCAATGTGAGAACAAGGTATAAATGAGAATTATATAAAAGTAATTGAGAATATATACGAAAATAGCACTGCAATAATTAAACTTCATAAAGATTGAAACGATTGAGACAAGGGGATATAATATCACCAAAACTATTTACAGCAAGCCTTGAAAGGACCTTATTAGGAATAACTAGGAAAAAGATCAACATGTATCTGCTAGTTTCATCTTCTGGATTCCACTTGAACAATCCAGAAGGTGAAACTAGCTGTACAACTCGTTGTAGATCAATAAAAAATATCACTTTATATTACTACTCTACCACAGGTATTGAGCATTCTCCAAAAACCACAGTCTACTGAATTATTTTGACACATATGTGTGATAATTTGATGTATACAGATTATATATATATATGTGTGTGTATGTGTGTGTATATATTTGAATTGTATATGATTGGATTCTGTCAAGGTTGGTTATGACGGTAACAGCTTTACAGCTACAGCCTGTGTGGGTAAGGTAATTATTAGAAATTGATTTGCTCCAGTGTTCAGTCTCACCCACTCTATTTCCCAACAAACATTGTGGCATGACAGTGACACATTTTATCAAGATATTTGGTGATGGGACAAAGTGCGGGGAGAAGTGGATTCATGCATTTCCCAAGGCCATTAGTAAACATGAGTAAACTTGGCCAGAACATACATTCATTTTGGGACTTCATGACAGTATTTAGTAGACTGTGTCCCAAAAAAACTCTACTAATCTAACATTATGCCCTTTATTAACCCTTCTCTGTTGCAGTTTATCTCAAGACCATTTATGGCGACTGCCAAGCCATAGGTTTTTTTGTCAGAGTAACCTTCTCTTCCATGCACTGTAAACAGGGCTAAAAAGGGCTCCAACTTCCCTGATATTTACCCATAGCTGGGAGAGATGTGTATTCATGCCTTTACCAAGGGCCTTAGTGTGAGTGAATGTAAACAACCTCGACTGAAACTTGATTGGTCCGCCAATTCTGTTTTCCGCGCTGATAACCGTTACGCCACTCCGCACCTTCAAGTTGATACATAATGAAAGTGAAATATTCACGAATCAAAGCAACATGGTCATAAGATTCACAGTCAAACCCCTCACCCTTAAACTTCAGAAAAGTTAACTATTGTGAGCTCTACAATACGGCTTCACTCCAAGAACTAGACCACCCGCCCAATATACCCACATTCCATCCTTCACCTCCCTAATTCTCCAAACTAATGTTTCTATGCTCTTTTACCCAGATAATTCCTACCCACAACATCCAGTTTCCCACCTCTGCATGATACCCAGTCTCTACCCGACATGAGCCACGTGTCCCTGACAGACAACAACAGAAATAATTAGAGTGTACAATGGGACCTGGTTCATTCTGGTCTTCTCAACAAGCACATCTTATTTTGGAATTGTCTTTCTCTTTTTCTTTCTTTTGTTATTCTTTGTTTCTTTTGTTGTTATACAGCTTATCCCCTTCCCTTCCCCTGCAAATCTTTTCTTTTATTTCGAATTTCTGGTTTTTCTTCTTCTCTTGTCTGTTTCTCTCGTTCACTTCTCTTTCACTTTGTTTTCGACACTCTCTTTCCCTCTGTTTCACATTCTTTCTTTTTATCCTTCTTTCGGCCTTTTGTCATTATGTGGCTTACTTTCCCTGCTCTTTTGTTAGATGCATCCGTGCATCTCTATAAGACACGCTTTGGTCGGTCTGTCGGTCGGTTGGTCCCTAATATGTATCTCAGCTGTATCATGTTGGATTGATATGAAACTTGATCCAGACCTTCGGGTGAACTATCCTCATCATCCTTTTCCTCCTGTTACTACTACCACAACTAGTAATGCTAAATTTCAATTTTCTCAGCCGTATCATGTTGGATTGATATGAAATTTGGTCCAGACCTTCGGGTGAACCATCCTCATCTTCCTTTTCCTCCTGTTACTACTATTACAACTAGTAATGCTAAATTTCAATTTTCTCAGCTGTATCATGTTGGATTGGTATGAAACTTGGTCCAGACCTTCGGGTGAACTATCCTCCTCCTCCTCCTCCTCCTTCTCCTCATCCTACTACTACTACTACTACTACTACTACTACAACAACAACAACAACAACAACAATGGATGGTGGACACATTGTTGAACTGAAATGGTTCTTGTTGATTTTCAATTCTGTTTTCCTCCATTTAATTCTTCTTTCTTGCCTGTTCCTTGCATTTACTTGCATTCACTCTCCGCCACTCTCTTTCCCTCCACTTCACATTTCTTCCTTTTGTCTTTCTTTCTTTTCCCTCTTTCTTTCTTTATCATCATCTTATTATATTTTTTATTGTGTCTCTTTGTACCTTTTTACTACCTTTTATATTCATCTTTCTTTTTCTGTTTTGTTCTTCTTTTCTTCATTTTTTCTTTCTCTTTTTTCTTTTTCTCTTCTTTCTTTTTTCTTTTCTTTCTCATGCTTTTCTCTGCTTCTTTTCACTCTTTTTTTATCTTTCTTTTTCATTTCTCTTCATTTCTCCACATTCTTTTTCAAATCCTTTTATTTTTAAATCTTTCTACCTACTTTCTTCTTTTATTTTTTACAGACAAATTTTGCATATGACCAGCATGCGTGCACCTTTCTTAAACACCCCACCAACTGCTCTATCCCATCGGCACCTGACATGCCATGGTCACTTCGACTCACATACCCCTTCTTTTCCTCTCCCTCATTACTGCTGGCGCCACCATTATATCGAACATTTTCTTCAGAACATTTTGTCTCTTAATTGTTTTTAATCTTTTTTTTTCTTTATTCTTTTCTTATCTCATTTTTTTCTCTTTTGTTGGAGACACAAAACTACCCTCAATACCCTGCTCAAGAAAACCATTAGAATCATCCTTAACATCATCAACAATCCCAGATTCTCTACCCCGGGTGGAGATGGCAGCAAGTTAAAGGAAAGGTGGGTGAGTTCTTAAAAGGATATCAGTGGGGAGTGATGTTGGTTAAACATCTCTGATTTTAACCTCCTCTTTTTCCTCGAAGACTTACTCCCCTCACCTGACCCCCACCTAGCACTCACCCTTTACCCCTCCTCTCCACTTCATCTTGTATAATGGCAGCACCAACATCAAATGTGGCATCCCAACATCAGCAGAAACATTAGTATTGGTATCGGCAGATAGACATTACAAAGGTGGCAGGGTATTTTTCTCAAAACACACACCTCTTTCTCCCATTATACACACACAAGCACACATATGCACACACAACCATCCATACTCTAGGCAGATGGGCAGACAGACACCCATACCTTCTGCTACCCTGAGGTTTATCTACTTTTCAATTTTTCTTTCATTTTCTTTTTGTTCATTTTTTCTTTTGTATCTTTTTGAATTACTCTTTTTTGTGTGTTCTTGTTTGACTCTCTTTCTTTCATAAATGTTTCCTTTCATCATTTTTTCCTCCTCTTTTACATTTTCTTTCAAATTTTATTCTTTGAAACACTTCTCTTTTTCCCATTAAGTTATACTTCTTTTTCTTTCTTTTCTTTTTTTCTTTCTTTCTTTCTTCTTTATTTTATTCTCTTAAAATAAATTTCTCAAATTATATAGATAGACAGATAGATAAATAGATAGATAGATATATAGATAGAAAACACATTGATAAATAGATAGATAGACTTTTTAAAAACTTTTTACATTATTTTCTCTTTCTATATTTCTTTCTTTGCTTGTGAACATCTACCTTTTTCATTTCTTTAATTTTATACATTTCTCTCACCCATTTTTACAAATACCAACTTCTTCCAGTTCTGTCTTGTTCTTTTTCTTAATAAATCTTTCCTTTCCTCCTTGCTATCTGCCCTAACTTATTCCTTCTTCAACACATCAACTTTAAGCCTATCCACTTTTATTATCGGTATTTTATTAGCTTAAAAGAAAAATGTGTTGCTTCTCTGCTATTTACATACAGTAGAGAAGGACAAATAGAGGTGAGTTAAGAAAAGAGTAGTCAGAGGAGAATATTGCATCAATGAGAGAGAGAAAAGTGATAGTGAAAGAAAGATATATGGTTGAAGAGGGAGGTGGAGAAGAATTTTGAGTTTGGGAAAATAAACACTGATAAAGGTGAAAACAGAGAGAATAAAAAGGATTGTTAAAATTTGAGAGAGGTGTGGGTGGCCTAACAGTTGACAATACAGAGAATGGAATCAGTGAACTAAGTTCAAACTCTGGCTGGAACAGTTTGCATTCATTTCGCACTAATGCCCTCGGGAAAGGCATGAATCAATTTCTTCCCACCGGTTGGAGCCCATTAGCCCTGTAAGGCAGTCCATCTAGGGCATTGGGCTAGCACCGTGGCCCTGTAAAAAACCCACAATATTCTCATTGGGCTGCACCCATTGTACTAGTGCCTTAAGATGGAAGGATTACCTAAAGACTGCATATAGTCCCAACATCTCTATCTCTTGATCTGCTCCTCTTAAATGACTATGATAGATAGATAGATAGATAGATAGATAGATGAACAGACTGAGATAGATATATAGATGTGAACAGATTGAGAGATAGAAAGACAGATAGATGTGAACAGATTGAGATAGATAGATAGATAGATAGATAGATATGAATAGATTGAGATAGATAGATAGATATGAACACTAATTGGCTTTGGTAGGTCAATTGGTAGAACTTAGGACGTAAACCTAGCCTCCCTCCCAGATGAGGGATGTGAGTTTGAGTCTCACCTGAAGCTTATTCTTCATTTCTGATCAGGAAGCCTGCCTGATTAAAGTTCCGATAAAAAGCGACTAACAAATAATATGGCTGCTTGTTCACCAAAACGTAAAACAGTGCCCCCTTACCTGAAGTGGATAAGAACTCTCCTGCCTAAGGGTAATAACTCAAAATACTTACTTAACGGAAGTTTCAGTTTTTTTTATTCAAACAACGTGTAACAGTCATCTACTATAATGAAAACATTATAATATTAACTATTTTTTACTAGCTTTCTTTCTTTTACTTTTATAGCTGACGTCTGGTTGCAAAAACAATATCTGCACTAATAAATAATTGAAATTCTTGCTTGAACTGATACGTTTCATTCGTCTGTATTTCTGCCAAAGTTTAATTCTTTTCGGTAGTTTTATCATCTCATACAACCAAAGGAGTATCATTTTACCTGAGGACAACACATAAACAATTTACAAACAACTAATGGATATTTGTGAATGTGTTTTTATTTCATCAGATTTGAAAACTGGGATGGGTCAAGCGATCTAAGATTGTGAGTTCTATTCTCTTTCATCGGATATTTATTCAATCAGTTACAACCAAATAGTGTTGGTCACACCGGTTCTCATACGTTTACTGAAGTTAAGCAATGTTGAGCCTGGTCAGTACTTAGATGGGTGACTGTCTGGGCAGGGCCAGCGTGACGGTTTCATGCATCCAAGTGTTGGTTCTGGGAACACCAGGTGCTGTAAGCAGCTGGGGATCATGTAGACAGCTTCCTGGGGCAATCCTTTGAATTCTTTGACTGACCTTGTTAAGTAAGTATTTTGAGTTATTCCCCTTAGGCAGGAGAGTGTTTATCAACTTCCGGTAAGGGGGCGCTGTTTTACGTTCTGGTGAACAAGCAGCCATATTGTTTTTAGGAGATCGGAGAAGACAAACGTGGGTGTTGTTGACTGTTGTCATTGTAAATATATGAATAAAGGATCTGTGTGAGTAAGTCTTTTGTTTGCATTTTTAATCTGTTAATATCTGTCATTATACCAACTTTACAGGCCTGACTGTGTGGGTCAAAAAATTAATGAATTTATTCAATCTCGTGCATGAATTTTATGATAATCAACATTTCTTGACCTTTAAGTGAAAAGGAAACTTTTCATCTCTGCTTGAATTAGTTGTTTCTTTCTTGTGAACTAATAATTACTCAGTCTTTCATGAGGTAATTTACCACTGAATTGAGTGCATTGACAAGGAAGGAGACAGTGCTTGTTTTCATCATTACGGACATATTGACTTATATACATATAGTTGAAGAAATGTTCTGCTTTTAAACTAGAGTAAATTTAGCTTATGATATCAAAACAATGCATCCAAGACATTGTTCCTGACAACTAATCTCTCAAGAATATTAACCAAAAGGTTTCCAATTCAAACCTTAACCAATCACCCTTTTACTGTTTCTAGCTTTGCATATCTAAGCCAAGGCGTTACAGTTACAAAATAATGCAACTTTATTTATGAAGCAATTTATACGAACATTTAAAAAATAAATAAAACAGTGAACAGGCCTGGTTGGTCACTCAATAGAAACCGTCATGTAAACAATGTTTTTTGGCAGCATGCAATGTTGGGGGTGATCAATTAAAAAATTTGAAAAAGGTGTGATCAATGAATAAATTACTTCTCGCGCCTTTTGTTGGGCAGTGATCATTAAAAAAGTCTGATTTTCAAAAAACAAGCATAAATGCTAGCAGACACAAACTAGGGGACCAATTTAGGATTAACTTACACTGCAAATTGAATTTAAAAATGAAAAAAAAACAATTTATTTTTCAACATAATAAGGAATAAACTCTTAGATTTTCAGCCCTCTAGCTCCATTGGTGCAGGCTGTATGCACAACGCATACATAGATAAATAGATAGCCAGACAGACCCATTTAAAAACTGAAGAAACCTATGGTGACAGTTTTGGTTGACAGTTTCCAATTGCAGAGAGTTCAACAAATGTGCAAAGTCTGGAATTTGATTAATTGGGCCATGTGAAAGTTCGTTTTTTGCTGCTACTGAATAGGTAACATAGTTATGGGAAAGTGCTCACTCACCCACTCTCATGACATGCCAATAACAACATATTTTGTTAATATATTTGGTGACAGAGTTCAAGGAAAAAGGAATTCATGACTTTCCCAAGGGCATAATAATTATCTACGCCTGAGTCAAATCTTCCATGTAAACAATGGTGCATCAACAAGTCCATAGTCTGACAGTTATTAGCTGAACTTTGATCTGAAAATCTCACTCTAATATGTTCAATCTATGTGATTCACCACTGAATTAAGTGCATTGACAACGAAGAAGATTATGTTGAAAAATAAATACTTGTTGTGTGAAATAAATGTTTTTTCCTCATTAGGCAGCAGACTTGATATACTTACGCATATAATAATAATAATAATAATAAACATGTGTGTGTTTGTATGTGAGTGTGTGTGTGCATGAAAGTTAATATATGTGTATTTGTAGGTGTGTGCTTGCGTATCCTTTCTCATGAACTATATATGCAAACACACAATTACAACACAGGAATATATACACACACTTGCATTCTCTTACGCTTGTATAAATGTGTCAAATTAATAGAAAATTACAATACAAATCAAAATATTGGATTCAATGGACCAAAATAATGGAATCCTTTGCAGGTGAGAAAAGATAGTAATTAGAATCCAGCAAATTGGAAGAAGACGACGGAGAAAAACAAAGATTTAAAAATAAAGGGGAGAATAATGAGGAAAAAAAGGCTTATTTTCTTCAGGCAAATTTTAACAGGGCGCAAGTCCAAAGGTCACTCTATACATTAATAGGGAAAAAGCCTTTTTATTCCTCCTTATTCCTCTTTCTCTCTCTCTCTCTCTCTCTCTCTCTTTCTCTGTCTCTCTCTCTATCTCTGTCTCTCTCTTTCACTTCACTCACCCTATTCTTCATTTTTATTCACCTATTTATTTATTTTTTTGGTTAAATTCAATTGTTCCTCCAGCTGCAAAGAATGCTTCATTCACTGATGCATGAAGAAGTAAAAGAGGCCCGAGGAATTTGAGTCAAGAGAACAGATGTCGTGGTGGTGGTTCGATTAACCAAAGTTTGTTTCTTGTGTCTAGCTGCTAACAAAGAAAATAAAAAAGAAATAAATAAAATTAAATGAAAAAGAAAAGAAAAACAAAATGGTAGACACTCCATTGTCATCTGGAAGGGCCTGTCAGAGAACAGCGGGAGGGGAAACCATAATTAATAAAACAGGAAGGATTCAGGTACTGGGTTTCAATATTTTACAGGATATATTAACTAATCTGCCAAATAGATTATGTTGGACACAGAATCAACAAGGGATGTCTGCTGTTTCTTTTTTCGCCACTCCTTTAATTTCAGTCTGCTCTCTAAAAAAATAAAAATATAAGAAAATTCAGAAGACAGGGGAGGAATCGAGAAAAAACACCACATGTGCGTCGTGTGGCAGTGAATATGTTATTATCATAGCAGAGATACTGAGATTGAAGGATGTCATACCCCACATTGCTGAAAACTGTACTGATTTGCTTTTATATTCCAGTAAACAGATGAGATTAAAATGTTAAGATATACAATTTTGAAAATCTTTTATCAATTTCTGTGATGATGGTACGGTCTGCGAGATTGTACCAGAGCCCTCTGCCCAGCTACAGCCGAAGAGACTTTGTGTGGCAGCATTGTTAGAACATCTGGGCTCCTCACTCATGTTTTGCTGTGCCAGACACTTCGCATACAGGCACTTGAATCATTCCTTAGTAGGATATAAGTGGCCGATTATGAGGAGTGAAAATGATTCGCTTTTGGCTGTGGTCTGACGAACGTTGTTGGTGCAGAGTGATTCGAGAGAAAACAGAGTGTTTGCTGGTGTCATGCGGAAGAAGTTCCCTCACAAGAGGTGTCCTGTGAAAGAGACTTTGTGCCCTGTGGTCCTCCTCACTCATTTGTCTCCTCCTTATTTGTCCCCATTTATTTGTCTCCCACTTATATGTCTCCCACTTTTTGTGCCCACTTATTTTCCCCATGTATTTGTACCCACTCATTTGTCTCCCAATTATTTTTACCAACTTATTTGTACCAACTTATTTGTCTCTCGCCTATTTGTCACCATTTATTTTTCTCCTGCTTATCTGTCCCAATTTATGTGTCCTGCTTATTTGTCCCCACTTATTTGTCACTCGTTTATTTGTCCCACTTATTTATGTCCTGTGTATTTGTCCCCAATTCTCTGCCTTGCACTTATGTGGCCTGACTTATTTGTTTCCAGCTTATTTGTCTCCATCTTATTTGTCCCCCACTTATTTGTCCCAACTTATTTGTCCACACGTATCTGTCTTCCGCCTATTTGTCTCCCACATTTGTATCCCACTTTGTTTGTCTCATGCTAATTGGTCCCTAGTCCCCGTTATTTGTCCCATTTATTTTTCTCTTGCTTATTTGTCTCCCACTTATTTGTCTCCTGCTCATTTGTCGCCACTTAGATGTCATCTGCTTATGTCCCCATTTGTCAATTGTTTATTTGTACACACTTACTTGTCTTGTGCTTATTTGTCCCCTCTTATTTGTCTCCCACTTATTTCTCTCCTACTTATATATCTCCTGTTTACTTTTCTTGTTTGTCTCCCGCTGATTTGTCCCTATTTATTTGTCCTCTCCCGCTTATTTGTCTCTCACTTATTTGTCTCATGATTATCTGTCCCAGCTTATTTGTCTCAATTAATTTGTATCCCACTTATTTGTCCTTACTTATTTGTCTCCCACTTAGTTGTCCCAATTTATTTGTCTATTTGTCTTAATTGTTTCCTGGTCATTTGTCCCCATTTTTTGTCTCTCACTTATCTATCCCAATTAATTTGTCTCATGATTATTGGTCCCTGATTATCTGACCCACTTATTTGTCTCCCACTTTTTTGTCCCCATTTATTTGTCCCCATTTATTTTTCTCTTGATTATTTGTCATCATTTACTTTTCTTCCGCTTATTTATTGCTAATTTGTCACCTGCTTATTTGTCCCCAGTGATTTATGTCCACTTATTTCACTACTGCTTTTCTTACTAAACTTATATGTCTCCCTCTTATTTATGCCCACTAAATAAGTAGGAATAAATAAGTCTCTTGCTTAATTGTTACCATGTATTTGTCTGCTGCTTTTTTGTCCCATTTACTTTTCTCCCACTTATTTGTTTGCCACTGTTTTGTCTCCATTTATTTCCCCCTACTTATTTGTCCCTACTTACTTGTCTCCCGCTTAATTGTCCCCATTTATTTTTCTCTTGATTATTTGTCCTCATTTACTTTTCTCCCTCTTATTTATTGCTAATTTGTCACCTACTTATTTGTCCCCACTTATATGTCACTCACTTATTTATGTCCACTTATTTCTCACCTGCTTATTTGTACCCTCTTATTTGTCTCCCATTTATTTCTCTAATACTTTTTTTACCAAACTTTACCCGCTTATTTGTCCCCATTTATATGTCTCCCACTTATTCATTCCCACTTATTTGCCACTCGCTCAATTATCCGCATTAATTTGTCTCCCACTTATTTGTCTTTTGCTTATTTGTCCCCATTTATTTGTCTTCCACTTATTTGTCTCCCGCTTATTTGTCCCCACTTATTTGTCTCCCGTTTATTTTGCTACTGCTTTTTTTACCAAACTTATATGTCTCCCACTTATTTAATAAGTCTCTTGCTTAATTGTTCCCATTTATTTGTCTCCTGCTTTTTTGTCCCATGTACTTGTCTCTCCCTTATTAGTCCCAATTTATTTGTCTACCTCTAATTTGACCACATTTATATGTTTCCCACTTATTTATGCCCACTTATTTGTCTCTTGCTTATTTGTCCCCACACATTTGTCACCCACTTATTTGTCAACACTTATCTGCCTCTCCCTCAATTATCCGCATTTATTTGTCTCCCACTTATTTGTCTCTGGCTTATTTGTCCCTATTTATTTGTCTCCCGCTTATTTGTCTCTCACTTATTTGTCCCCACTTAATTGTCTCCTGCTTAATTTTCTCCAGCTTGTTTGTCGCCCACTCATTTGTCCACATTTATCTTTTTCCCACTTATTTGTTCTCCACTTGTTTGTCTCAATTTATTTGTCTCCCACTTATTTGTTCCAATTTATTTGTCTCCCGCTTTTCTGTCCCATTTATTTGCCCCTACTTATTTGTCCCCATTTATTTGTCTCCCACTTATTTGTCCCCACTTATTTTTCTCTTGCTTATTTGTACCCATTTAATTTTCTCCCGCTTATTTATTGCTAATTTGTCACCTGCTTGTTTGTCCCCACTTATATGTCACCCGTTTATTTCTCTACTACTTTTTATTCATATCTTATATATCTCGCACTTATTTATGCCCACCAAATAAGTGGGCATAAATAAGTCTCTTGCTTAATTGTTCCCATTTATTTGACACCTGAATTTTTGTCCCATTTACTTGTCTCTCACTTATTTGTCCCAATTTATTTGTCTCCCTCTTATTTGTCCACATTTATGTCTCTCATTTATTAGTCACCCGCTTATTTGTATCCTGCTTATTTGTCTCATGCTAATTGTTCCTATGTCTCATTTATTCATGCCCACTTATTTGTCTCTTGCTTATTTATCCCCACTTATTTGCCTCTCACTCAATTATTCCCATTTATTTGTCTCCCACTTATTTGTTCTACCATTTATTTGTCTCTTGCTTATTTGTCACCATTCATTTGTCTCCCACTTAATTTGTCTCCTATTTATTTGTCTCCCACTTATTTGTCTCCTGCTTATTTGCCACAATTATATGTCTTCCACTAATTTATGCCCACTTATTTGTCTCTCACTGATTTGTCCCCACTTATTTTTTTCCAATATATTTCCCTCCCGCTTATTTATCCCTATTTTTTTGTCTCTTGCGTATTCGTCTCCCACTTATTTGTCTCTTAGTTATCCTCACTTATTTGTCCCCACTTACTTGTCTCCTGCTTATTTCTATATTGCTTATTTGTCTCATACATACTTATTCATGCTTATCTGTATACGCTTTTTTGTCTCCCACTTATATGTCACTATTTATTTGCCTCCCACTTATTTGTCCCCGCTTATTTGTCAACTGTTCATTTGTCTCCAGCTTTTTTGTACAGACTTATTTGCACCCCACTTATTTTTCCTCATTAATTTGTCTCCCGCATATTTGTCCTCACATATTTGTCTCCCAGTTATTTGTCTCCTGCTCATTTTCCCCATTTATTTGTACCCCTGTATTTGTCCCACTTATTTGTGTCCCATTTATTTGTTCCCACTTATCTGCCTTGCACTCATGTGTCTTGACTTATTTGTCTCCAGCTTATTTGTCCCAACTCATCTGTCTTCCGCCTATTTGTCTCTCACTTATTTGTCTCCAGCTTATTTGTCTCATGCTTATTTGTCTCATGCTAATTGTCCCACTTATTCATGCCCACTTATTTGTCTGGCTTATATGTCCCCACTCATTTGTCTCCCACTTATTTGTCTCTTGTTCCATTATCCCCACTTATTTGTCACCTATTTATTTGTTTTCCACTTATTTATCTCCCCTTCATTTGTCCCCATTTACTTTTCTTCTACTTATTTGTCTCTCACTTATTTGTCTCCTGTTTATTTGTCCCCCACATTTTGTTCCAGTTTATTTGTCTCAACTCATTTGTCCCCACTGGAGGCTTTGACTGTATCAAGAATTATGAATTCTAAGGAATACTAAAGAATATCAAAATGTGATATCCAGTGTAAGGAAACCTGAAGCACACATCCAAAAGCACACAAGAATGGTTGAAAAGGGGACATGAACTGTCCTAATCTCTATCCCATTGAAAATCTTTGGTGTCATGTTTTCTATGTGTATCATACACTGCAGGAATCCTGCAAATATTCAAGAGCTTGAACAAATTCAAAAGAAATAGTGGGGGGAAACTACCAGCTGACAAGTGCAAGAAGCTTATAGATGGCTGCAAGAAACGTTTGGAGACAGTCATTGTTGCCAAAGTGGGCCTGCAACCAAATATAAAGGAAGGGTGCCAATGTTACTGTCCAGGTCATATTTTTGATTACTTCTTTGAAATTAATGTAAGTTGAAAATAATGCTTTTTGGTTAAATTATTAGGACATACCTACTAAAATATTCTGATGATAGAAATTTGGTAGATTTCCATTTATTTCTGAAGATAATCCTGACTGGCACCCCCCCTCTCTCTCTCCATATATATATATATATATATATATATATGTAATATATGTATAAGGTAGGTCAGTATATAAGTATTAATATGTATGTATATACCTCACATATCTTTAGAGATTTTATGTAAACATATAATGCAGCCATATTTACAAATGTCGGTATTGGATGGGATTCAAACAAAAATTGCTGAAATACTTTCATGTAACTAATTCTGAATGTTTTAATAGGCGTAAGTGTGCGTGCCTCAAAACGATTGAGATAAACACTTATACAAGCGTAATTACAACTGTACATCGTTGTGCATGGTAAGTGAATATGTTTTTGAAGTAGGTGCACCCAGACAGATTTAGGCTTTCAAGAATGCATTCCACAGGTAAATGTGTAAATCTGTAATTAGAAACAAGGTGAGCACTGCTTATCTCATATAAAATTGTTCCTGCCAAGAAATTTCAAAAATCTTTTTTTAGCATACATCTTATTTAATTATTATAAATTTGTTATACTACCATTTACCTCCAATCTTGAATTTTTAGTTGCTTTTTATCACAACTTTACTCAGGCTGGCTTCGGCAGGGAGTAAACAGTGCGGATTTGAAATGAAGAACAAGCTTTTGGTGAGACTCAAGGGACATGAGTTTGAGTCTCAGTGAAAGCTTATTCTTTATTTCGGATCGGCGCTGTTTATTCACTGCCGAGGAAGTCAGCCTGAGTAAAGTTGTGATGAAGAGCAACTGAAAAATTGAGATGAAGATAAGTAGTAGTATGAAAATTAATAATAACTAGCATTCCAAGGGAAATTATGAATCAACCACACATATATGCTGTGTTGGGGGTGATCAATTAAAAGGTTGGAAAAGGGGGTGATCAATGAATATGTTACTTCTCCCACCTTTTGTTTGGCTGTGATCTCTAAAAAACGGTCTGAATTTTCAAAAAACAAGTGGGCACAATCTAGTGACCAATTTAGTATAAACTTACATTGCATATTGCATATTGAACCCTCCACTAAAAACGTATTTAGGAGGGGAATTTTCAAGAAACAAAAAAATATTTTCCTTACTCATTGAGGGGAGTGTGTGTCCAAAATCTCAAGTTTCTACTATAAACATTTAGGGCTGGGCGAAGTCCGGATATATAGGTAGATACATATAAATGTCAGAACACATGAATAACTTAAACCCAGCAATAAACCAGTGTTTTGGGTAGCAGTGATTAATGATTTACAATACTCAATCTAATAATATAAATAATTAAAATGATTATGTTATTTAATTATTTTTTGAAACTCTTAAAATGTGTCTTTTGTGAATTTTGAGTAAGAAACTGTGCAATTTAAGTAACTCTGAAAAGTGAAGAGCTTGCTAAGAATTAAAATCAACAATACAAGGAACAACAATAGGAAGAATCTCATATAAATGGATAACATTTTTAAAATTAAACTGTATTACGGAAACAAAAATATTCTAGTATCCTCAAAATAAAAGATACCAAATACAGGTATCACCGCTTTTCGAAAGTTACATCTTTTTTTTGCTTTACTGAAAAGGTGAAAACCAAAAATATCATTCAGATATGTTTAGCAGCAAGCTATAATAGAGGCAGCATGCACCCTCTTCCTATCTTTGACACCCCAGTCTCGTGTACCTCCCACCATCTATAATCTTTGATGACTTATCCTAACATACTATCATCATTTTGGGGGTCTAGGAATGCTTAAAGAATTTCCCATATAAATTGATGGTAATTACTTCTTCGCTTTATGCCATTTCTATTTGGGAAAGGTTTTTATACAAATGCTCTACTGTCCATCAGAGCCAACCTATATATTTGCCCTAATATATTGCTTTTTTGATGTTGTTATGTTTTTCTTTATCAAACAGTTTGAAGTTTGAAAAATAATATAACATGCTATATTATTAACTCTTAGTTTCATATAAGGAAATGTAGATGTCACTAACAAGGGAATAACTACTGACTGTTCAAAGTTACTGCCCTTTCAACTTTCAATAACTTTGTTTATCTATTTTTTTATTCCATCTGACATAATAAATTTAACAAAGAGCTTCACTGTCTAAGGAGTGGTATCAAGCGGATTATGACATTAAGAGTTAATATTTTCTTATTAGTAGCATTACTCCACTTTATCATTGTTGCTTTGTATGACAACAATGGGTTAATGAACTATTTGTCCATCAGAGCCAACAGTGCAAAATGGGAAATAAAAAAAGTAGATCCTAACAAGACTTGAACTTACATCCCAGTTGGGAGCCTATCTTTCAAAGATCTTACCTTAATCACTTCAGCCATGGAAGCCTCAACGATTAAGCAGACTACAAATCTATAGTTATTCTACTATCCTTCCTTTCTCATTTTCTACACCATCTTTGTTTTGCTACTTAGTAAGAGTTAGAAGAAGCCATACATGTGTCCAAAAATGAGTTTACATGGAAACCAAATGTATATTTTAACACCATATGGAAACATGCTTAACAAAGCTAATTCTAGCATTTAAGGCTCCTAATATATCATGGCCATTTAAATATCTTCAGCTAAAGGACTTTGAACTCATGGCACCATAATCCTTTCAAGCTTCCTGCAACAGCAGATGACAGATTGCAATTGTGTTGGTACTTCTGATGAGACCCTAACACACAGTCCTGGGATTCAATTGGACTGTTCTAAGTAAAAGGATAAAAAGGAAGCAGAAAAGAGAAAATCCAAAGTGAATTCTAAAGACTGGCTACAATACAATATGTGACTGAGGAAGAATACATCATTATAAATGTGCTAGAAACAAGAAAGATGAACACAATAGCTTGAAAAGATTATTAATTTCAATACATGGGTATATACAAACAGGTTGGCAATTACTTTGCTTTCCTTAATATAAGTACTTATATATGCACACATGTACACACACAGGGCCAGATTTAGACATCCAGGCACAGAAATTAAAATACACGGCAAATCAAAAGATTTTCGCATCAAAGTCTGTTTATTGCATGTAATTGGAACTGACAAGTTATACATACATAAAAAGGTTAAATGAGTTTTATATCCGAAGTAAATACATGTATACATGTAAATACATGCCAGCAAAACTCCAAGTAGATTTTTAGGCAAGACAAATTTATTTTCGTAACCCATACTCCAATTACTGTAGACCTTAATTACAAGCAGTAATTTTATTAATTTAAAAGAATTGAAGGTGTTATAATGAAATGTATTTCAAAATGAATTCCAAGCAGTAATTATTAATTTATTTCTTATTAAAGAAACTCATTTTTAATTATTCTATTTTTGTATAGAGGTGGCCTGCGGCAATTGCCCTTTTGTGCCTTATAAATCTGACCCTGTACACACACATACATACATATATATTGTGTATGCATAAACCTACACATTTTTGCTTGTACACATATATATGCACATACACACACAAACACACACGCACAAACACACACACGCACATACACACACATATATATATATATATATATACACATTCAAACATTTATATACATGAACATACATATTCTAATCTGTGTTGATCAAAAGTGATGATTTATTGCAAGTTGCGCGTATTCTCAAAAAACAAGATAAATATTGTTTACTTTTTATGAAACTACTCTGCTCTTAAGAGGAAAGGAAAGCACTGAAAGGCTGAAAATATCTTTGTTTTGTTTACATATTCTTGAATTGTAGAGTCAGTTGTCTGCATTTCTAAGAAGTCAGATGAACAAACTTTAGCTTTTTAAAGTTATTCCTTATAGACCTGAAATATCTTTGTTTAGTTCACATCATTAAATGCTGCCAATGTTTATACCAAGGAAGTCATGAAAGCAGTACAATGTTAAAAATACTTTGGTGAATATATTTGCTTCTTACCAACTGCGTAAGAATGAAAGTGGGTGCTCTTTGAACAATCTTTCATAGAAATGTGTGTATAAATTGACAAAATATATACATATATATTAATGCCACTTAATATATTATTAGTTGGTTATACTTTTGTTTAACAAATTACTTAGGTTAAACTTTGTTTAGCTAATCAGCTATGATTTCTAGGAGTTCAACTTGGATACAAAATTTGAATCAGCACTAGATCTCTAATTCTATTAAGTTGCCGAGTTGTAGACATTGCCCTTCTTCTTGGATTTCCTAAAAAAGACAAACAAAAAAGTCTTCACAGAAATATGTCTTTTTGGATGAATGAGTCCATGTCTACACTTAAGCTGCATATTTTCAGTCATTGTGAATCTTTCTCCAAGCACAATGAACTTTGCATATTCAGCACCAGGTGGAACAGTGTACAGTTTTTTTCTCTGTTTCTTCAACTTTTTCATTTGCCAAAAATGTTCTCTCTCTTTTTTTTTCACTCTATCTTTTCCTTCTTCCCTTCTCTTTTTTTTTTCTCACTCCTACTCATACTCTATTTTCAACCTTCAAACCTTAATTTCTGACTCTCTACTCTCTTTATATTTTTCTTTTGTTTTGTTCTTAACATCTTTAGACCATATTTTGTTCCATTATTTTTTCTTTTTCATTTTTCCTCTGCACTATTTATTTTCTCTTCATTGTATATGTTTCACGCTTTCCTTCTTTTGTTACCAGTGATAAAGAATCTCTTTCTTCTTTTGTGTCCACAACACCCCCTCTCCTTCTCCATCTTGCTTTTCTCTTTGCTTCTCCATCTTGATTTTCCCTCTCCTTCTTCTTGCTCTTCCCTCTCCTTGTTCATATTTCTCTTCCCTCCCTCTCCTTCTTCATCTTGCTCTTCCCTTTTATTCTTCATCTTGCACTTCCTTCTTGTTTTTGCACTTCCCTCTCTTTATTCATCTTGCTCTTCATTGTCCTTCTCCATCTTGCTCTTCCCTTTTATTCTTCATCTTGCACTTCCTTCTTGTTTTTGCTCTTCCCTTTCTTTATTCATCTTGCTCTTCATCTTCCTTCTTCATCTTGCTCTTCCCTTTTATTCTTCATCTTGCACTTCCTTCTTGTTTTTGCTCTTCATTTTCCTTCTTCATTTTGCTCTTCCTTCTTGTTCATATTGGTCTTCCCTCTCTTTCCCTCTTTATCTTGATCTTCCCTCTCTTTCGTCTTGCTCTGCCTTCTCCATCTTGCTTTTCCCTCTTTCTCTGTCTTGCAATCCCCTTTCCTTCTTCATCTTACTCTTCTTCAGCCTTCTTCTTTATTTTCTTTATCCCCCCCCTCCAAGTTGCACCATATTGTTTTCTCTCTCTCACCCTTGAAACCTAATTTCAAACCTTCACCTTCTCATGCTTCAGTAATTATGTTATTGTAGATATTTACTAAGCTCAGCCTTGTCTGGCACAAGGCCACAATAGTGGGGTACCCAGTAAGAATCAAACTCTGGCACGTTAATCATTAACAGCCACATTTCAATTCTTTTATTGTATGTTGCCTCTTTTCTCTTCTTAGAACTCACCATCTCTTTTTATCTATTTTTGCTCCTCCTCCTCCACTGTTCCACCCTTTTTGTTTCTCCTCCTCCTCCTCCTCCTCCTCC
>VCCN01000262.1:3223516-3238921 GCA_006491835.1 Architeuthis dux | reverse complement strand
AATCAATCAATCAATCAACTACGTCTCTGTGCTGGTGCAAAAAAAAGAAAAGTTTAATAAGGAATGAAGAAGTGTAGAAATAGAGGGAAAACAGAAGTCGAAGATGAACAGAAAACAATAAAGAGCATGTGAACAAGATTGAGGAAAAGAACAATGAGGCAACAGGAGTAAAAAGAATGAACAGAGAGGAAGGAGAGAAAAGAAGAAAGAGAATGTAGTTAAGAAAGAATGAAGAAGAAGAGAGTAGGAACGAGTGAAAACAAGGGCATGAAAAAAGAATAAGACAAAAAAGTAAGAAGATTGAATAAAACGGTTATGGGTTTTGGGAACTAGGTATACGGTAAGGCTGTTTGGATTTATGCCCGTGAATCAGAGAAGAGTCCACCAGGGATGAGTGGAATGAACCCATGCAACTGGGGGGCAGGGGGTCCGGCACATTGTAAATCGGGTAATCAGTGGGTAATCTCTTAAAGATATGGCCGATTTCGGGACCATTCTGAGACCTGGGGATTGTATGTATACGCCGTACCCCCGTGCACCCCCTCCATTTCCACCACTGCTCTTGTTAATCTTTTTTCATTTGTTCCATATCGCAATTCTCTGAATTTCACCACCTGATTTTATTCTGTTGCTATGGCGGTGCAAGCGTTTTGTATCAGTCCGGGCAAGGTTCGGCCAGAAAGCTATAAGAGCGGGAAAAGATTTTATATAAGTAATAATAGTATAGTAATATACGGATGGATGCGAAATCTGGAAATTAACCAAACGAGCTGAAAACCAACTCAGAATAGCACAGAGGGCCATGGAAAGAGCAATGCTAGGGATAACTCTAAGAGATACAAAAAGATCAATATGGATCAGAGAAAGGACTAGAGTGAAGGATATTATACAACTAATTAAACAGCAAAAGTGGAGATGGGCCGGCCACCTAGCGAGAAGAGATGACAATAGATGGGGGGAAAAGTCTAACAGATCGGTGTCCATGGGACAGTAAAAGAAGTAGGAAACGACCAGACACAAGATGGAGGGACGAGATAGAAAAGTTTGCCGGTAAGACTTGGAAGAGATTAGCACAAAATAGGTCATCATGGAAGGAGATGGGAAAGGCCTTCGTCCAGCAGTGGACTTATAACGGCTGATGATGATGATGATGATGATGATGATGATGAGTATAGTAATAAATTTATGATTAAATCTTGCGAGTCCGGGCAAAGCTCAGGCACAGCTGCTGGGGGCCCGGTTAATGCCTGGACTTGCCCTGGCCTGGCACCGGCACTGTTCAGTATCAAAGGTCTAATAACTAAACTTTCTTGAATTTCAATAAGAGTGTCTTAATTTGCTTTGGCCTCAAATAGTTCCATTTATAACTTCGTAGCAGTTTTATCATTAATAGTTTATTGTCCTGTTTTTATCAAGGGTATTTTGAATGTCATTATGAATAAATGAATTGAATTCAGAACCAAAAATCAAACTGTGTCTGTGTGTATATCTGTGTGCCCGTGTCTGTGTGTGAGCACCTTTGCATATGCATATATCCACATGTATTCCCATGAGGATGTCTCAGTATTCACTTTACATATCTTTAAGTTACAATTAATGAGAGGCAGACTGACACAGAGAAAGAAAGAAAATCAAATGGAGAGTAAGGCTAGTAGACAATATGGAGAGTAAGGGATAGAGCCGGCTGATGGCGTGGCTCAATGTGTTTAACTGAAATTCTTTAATGAAACCAGAAGAGAACAAAGAAACTTTTCCCTGCACTTATGTGACTTTGGGTGCCATTGCAACAGATGATACCATGATTGGCGCCAGCCAGCCTCACCCTTGTAGATGGGAGGACGAGGGTGGAAGGTGGATTGAGAAAGAGGAGACAAAGGGTCAGGGGGTGTAGGAGTGAGAAAGTGTATAGTTAATGATAATGGGTCTGGATTTTTGAGGGTGTGACGTGGTGTGAGGAAGTGAGATGGTTTAATGGTAGCTAAAAGAGAGTACAAAGAAAAAATATAGGTAAGCTGGAGAAAAAAAGTGAGAAAAGAATGAAAGTCAAGAAGCGTGAGAAGAAAAAAGATACAAATAAATAAATGATAAATTTAAAGGAATTCTACAAAAAATAGAAAGAAGAAAGAATAGATAGATAGAGAAGAAGGGAAGAGAAAAGAGAGGAAAGGGTGAGTGAGAATGAAATTAAAGGAATAAGAAAATGATAATTTACAAGTTAAAAAACGAAGATTCAGGGGAGAAAAATGGTTAAAAGAAAAGGGGGGAAAAGCCAAAATAAAAAGAAGTAATGAAAAACAAAAAGTAATGAAGGAAATACAATCGAGTGACGAAAGAAAGCAAAAGGAAAAAAGGTTTTCCTTGTCAACAATCTTCTTTTAATTTTATATTAATCTTTCTTTTTTTCACTACACTGCTCTCTTTTTCTCTTTCTTCTTCTCATTTAGTGCAGTACTTCTCTGTCTTTTAATCTACTCGTTCATTCTTTTGAAACAAGTGAAGAAACAAAGAAGAAGCAGAAATACAAACCGATTAAGAAGAAAAAGCTGAAGAAGAAGAAGAAGAAGAAGAAGAAGAAGCAGCAGCAGATGGAGAAGATGAAGCATAAGAAGAAGAAAACAGATGAAGAAAAGATAGAAGGAATGAAGAAGCAGAAGATTAGACAGATGAAAAGTAATTCAAAGAAGTGAAAGTAGAAAAAGTATCAGAAGTAATTATACACACATACATACAAATGTATATTTGCTCAATAATTCATTAAACCTGAACTTCTTACAATCACACAAACACATACAAAACTAGAAAGCACTCAGAGAACGCATACCTCTGCCAACGCCATTGTCAACGGAAGTAATTGTGCATGGATCCGTCCCACAATTCAATCGCTTCTTACGTAGTCTATTGTCCACTCTTCCACAAAATTTCATTGAAATTTATTAAGAAATCTCGGAGATATCGTTATGAGTTATGAGCGTATACATAAATGTATTGAAAAAAAAAAGAACGAAAAATATCTCTCAATCAAAAAGAATTCTTGGATCCGCCCCAAAATTCAACCACTTCTTCCTTATTCCACTGCCCACCTTTCCACAAAGTTTCATTGAAATTCATTACTTTCGGAGATATCATGTGGTCAGACAGACGGAATTGTGGAAAGACGGACACGACCGAATACATATACCTCTCCAACTTCGTTGGCCGAGGTAAACTAGAAAGGTAAATTATATGTGTGAAAGAAATATGCATGTAACAGTGTCCCCTTGTCTTACTCCCTTTTCTATATTTATCCGGTACGTATCTTTATGTAGTCTGGTTATTGCAGTGCCATTTTCATATATGTTTTGAATGATTTATATGTAATTTTCGTTGACACCTTGTTCTCGCATTGAGTTGAAAATTACATATAAATCATTCAAAACATATATGAAAATGGTACTGCAATAATCAGACTACATACAGATACAAACAAGATAAAGATAGAAAAAGGAGTAAGACATGGGGACACAATATCACCTAAATTAATTGCAACGAGCCTTGAAAGCATCTTTCAGAAAACTGACTTGGAGGGAATGGGAGTAAACATAGACGGAGAATATTTAAACCACTTGAGATTCGCTGATGACGTTTCCATGACCATCAGAAGCATCGGAAGAATTACAAAATATGTTGAGTGCTCTAAATAGGGAAAGTTAAAATAAACAGAACAAAGACAAAAGTAATGTTCAACAATACAGTCCCCCAAAAGACCATAAACGTAGAGGAGAAGACTTTAGAAGAGGTTGATGAATACGTTTACCTAGGTCAACAAATAAAGTTAGAGAAAGGCCGTGAAAGTGAAATAAAACAACGCATCACAATTGGCTGGAAAGCATTTGGTATGAATAGAGGCATATTGAAAAGCACCTTACCAATGTGTTTAAAGCGTAAAGTATACAATTAATGTATAATACCAGCTATGAATTACGGATGCGAAACATGGAAATTAACAAAACGGACTGAGAACCAACTTAGAATCGCACAGAGAGCCATGGAAAGAGTAATGCTAGGGCTAACTCTAAGAGATAGAAAAAGATCAACATGAATCCGTGGGCGGATAACGGTGAAAGATATTATACAAATCATTAAACGACAAAAATGGAGATGGGCTGGACACTTAGCAGGAAGAAGTGACAACAGATGGAGCAGAACGTTAACAAATTGGTGCCCATAGGGCAAGTAAACGCAGTAGGAAAATACCAGACCAGATGGAGGAATGAGATAGAAAGGTTTGCCGGTAAGACATGGCAGAGGTTAGCGCAAATCAAGGTCGTCATGGGAGGAGATAGGAAAGGCCTTTGTTCAGCAGTGGACCTTTAACGGCTGCTGCTGATATATGAACACACTGTTAAGGATAGTGCACTCGCCAAAGCATGATGATTATCAAATTTGTCTCACAAACCAATTTGCTCGTTTAGTGAGTTTGATTCTCACTGGATGGCCCACACTTGTGACCTTGTGCCACAGTAGCCACATTAAGCTAAGCTTATTAAATAACCATAAACGCCATGCCTGCACAACCCCATGTAGATATACACACGATGTGTATATGTACACATAATGTGTATATATACACTTCACTCAAAGAGTTTCATTCGCTAGCGTTCATTCATTCAGAATCACCCGTCCCCCGTCTTTCACCTCTGTCACCCACTCGTCCGTCATCGTACATCGCGTGCAATCCATTCAATTACCCCTTTACTAATGCACCGCACACCACTTCCTATTTTTCCTGGTCTTCAACGTTTAGTGACAAACCCCCGTCCGTCCTCCAATCTCGACTAAACAACCAACAGATCAACCCTTACTCATTTCTCCGCTCATTTCTCCCCCTATCCCCCCGTGTCGTATCCTGCCAGGGAGGGGGGCACTTTAGCCTTCACCATGCAGAGAATTTAAAGAACAAATAATCGACCGCATCTGTCATTGCAGTGTGAAGGAGCGGGCGGGGTGGAGGGGAAAACGGAAAAATTTAAATTTAAAAAAATCAAGGAAATGGGGGAAAAAAAAGGATGTTAAATTTTACATGTGGTTGCGTAGGGAAAGGGTGGGGAGGGGA
This sequence comes from Architeuthis dux, assembly GCA_006491835.1. Classification (NCBI taxonomy): domain Eukaryota; kingdom Metazoa; phylum Mollusca; class Cephalopoda; order Oegopsida; family Architeuthidae; genus Architeuthis; species Architeuthis dux. The sequence goes on along the minus strand of VCCN01000262.1, from coordinate 3,233,829 downwards.
AGGTTGTAGGGAAAGGGGGTGGAGAAGTGTGTAAGGTGGGCGGGGGGGAATGTGCGGTTTTGAGTAAATCAAGGAATGCGTAAATGGAAAACAATGAAACAATTGGACGAGATTTAAATTGCCATCAAATAAAAGGGAAAATTTAAATAAAGAAAATCAAATCGATGGGAGGGTTGGAAAAGAAAGGAAGGAAGGGGAATGCGTGGAAATAGAGAGGAAAATGAGATGAAGTGTTTTCGAAAGAAGAGGAAAGGTAGAAAAGTAGGGAAATGTGATAGGGTAGAAAGAAAGGAAGACAGAAAGGGAGAAAGAAAGAAAGAAAGAAAGAAAGGGAGACGTCAAGTGGCACTGGGTAGGAAAATGAAAAGAAATAAGTAAAAACAGGAATGTATTAAAGAAAAGAAAAGACAAAGGAAGAAGATAACCATGAAAGAGAGAAATGAAGAAAAACAAACACAGAGAGAGAGGGGGGGTAAGAGCAGGGAACGATACAAAAAATAAGCCAAGAGGAAAGACTAGATAGGGGTAAAAGAAAGAAAAAAAGAAAGGGAGAAAGACAGAAAGAGAGGAAGAAAGAAAGAAAGGAAGAAAGAAAGATAGGAAGAAAGACAGAAAGAAAGAAAGAAAGGAAGAAAGATAGGAAGGAAGGAAGGAAGGAAGGAAGGAAGAAAGAAAGAAAGGTAAAAAGTAAGAAAGAAGATAGGAAGAAAGAAAGAAAGGAAGGAAGGGAGAAAGATAGAAAGATAGGAAGAAAGAAAGAAAGAAAGAAAGGAAGGAGGGAAGAAAGACAGAAAGAAAGAGAGATTAAGAAAGAGCATAAACAAATAAATTAAAAGTTGAGGAGATCGATATAGTTAAAGAGTAATTACACTTTTAAAGGTGTTAAAATAGTAAATGTATTTGAAATTGCGTTTTGTTGGTCTGCTTTATTCATATCATATCTTTGTTTTTATCTTGTCATCACCAGTCGTCACCATGGCACTTTATCTTGATGATAGGGCGAACTGTGAGTGGGACTAATTCATCTGATTGATTACAGTAACTAGGTTAAAGCATTTATGAAATTTAATACCTTCTCTCAGGAGACACGAGCATCTTCAGTGAAGCACAAAAAAGTTAAAATGGCGGCTAACAAAACCATTCTTCTGTAAGCCCGATGACAATAAATAAGAAGAGATCAAAATAAATTTGTCTAAATAGATTAGCTTAAATGCTTGCATTTAACGTGTGTCGGCGGCTGGGGTTCGCATCTGTCAATGTATCTATCTCAGCCTGGGGGTGCAGATCCAGGATTTTGAACAGGAGGTCCAGTTTTTTAATACATCTAATTAGACAATCGATATGATAATTTTTGATTTTTTTATATTAATTTACGATTGCTTGGGATTATTATATTTTTTCATTTATAACATTTCTTTATCTAGATAATTAAAAAAAATGTCATTGTGCTTTGCCCGAGCAGGGAGGTGCGTAAACCAAGGACCCCACCTGGATCCGCGCCTGGTTCATATCCATTTATCTATCATAACTCTCTCCCGCTGTCTCTGTCTCTCTCGGCGTGTTAATCTCTAAGTGACAGCTGAGATATTTTGTTTTCGTTCTCACACTTGTAGTTGGAGCGACCGTCTTCATTCTTTAAAGACCGGAAGTCATGAAAAATAGGCGGAGAAACATCATAAATATTGTCCAGCCAATCACAAGTACTGCTGAAGGGCCTCTTTTCATCCTTAAATGTGAAGGCCCACTCGGGTTTACTCAATAATGGCACCAGTAGTGACTATGCAAACTTCCTCACGCCGGTCCCTGATGTTCACAAACTTATTCACGTACCGTATTTCCCGCCACATAAGACGCTGCATGTTATAAGACGCACCCCCTTTATAGCAAAGAAATTCTTGGGGAAGAAAAAAATACAAGATTTACTGTGGAAACTCGTGTCCCAAAACTTTGACTGCCACAATATATTGTTTCGGCGACATGTCAGTGAATTATTAAACTTGTGTTGGCATTATTCCTTACCTTCTTCAAATATGTTCTTAATGATACACAAATTTGCCACAAAAGTTCAATTCAGATAAAAGGTAGGTGTTCAAAATTAGAACGTTTTATGGAACATACCATTCTGTTTACACACAACTGGGGGCTACGACCTATAAACTTACGGTACGTATTTTATTCTTTTCGATCTTAAAGATATTCAGGAAACAAACAACAAGATATTATTTCTGCATATTTAATTATCTTATATGGTTATAGGCAAATTAAGACCAGGGATATGAGCGCTTGCCTTGATGAAACAAAACAGTGTGATTTGTAGACGCAAAGGTGCGTCATATACACAAGTTTGGCCGAACTCTCGAACTTCCGCCGTCTTGCGCACACCCCTGCGCAAACCTACCTTCGCGTCATAAGACGCAGGCGATTTTTTAGACGTTTTTTTTTGGGGAAAAACGCGTCTTATGTGGCGGGAAATACGGTATACACCTTATCACTACTCACACAAACACGCAGCGCTACTCGCCCACAGTCAGACGGCAATTCAAATTTCTATTAATTCAATCCATAAAATTCAAAATTAACAAAAATACAAGCTAACTTTTAGTGAGAACTCATCCGTTCAATTATAAACTTCTTCACTACCGTACTCTATTTCATTTCAGCATGCTGTATAGCAAGTAATACATATTTTTCTATTGTACCACTCTATCGTCTCCGAAAATCCTTAATCTGTTTTTAACTACATTCTTCTGGGGAAACTCTGCGTGATTCCTTACGTTATCCCAACTTCTAAATTCCTCTTTGGCCAAAATCGGCGCCTAAACATTCACCTATGACCCCCAGCGGTCTGCGAAAGAAATATTCCTTTTCCGACCGTGAGAAGATTTCCGGTCTCTGGTTTTACTTAATTAAATTGCCACTGAAGCTTTTTAACTTAATCAAAACATTAACACTTTGGGCTTTAATTTAGACTTAATTACGACCTTCACTGACCATTACGTAACACTATTGTTATTACTATTTGGCTCGTATTTTCATTTATCCATTTCTTCACAAACGCAGTGTCGTTAAGTACTTAACAATTTCTCTAGTTAGCCTGGCACCATAAAGCCAGAGGGAGCGCCTCATTGCGCAAAACCAAGCAGCCAGTCATGCCCATACCTTATCAACTAACTACAATCTGATGACTTGAATCCACAACGTGGTGACCTCAACTTGGCCTAAATAGTCCATGAGATCTGGCACCGGGAAGGCTCTGGAAGAGGGACTAAACGCCACTATGATTTTTCAATAGTTGAGTTGGTGCTAATAAAAAGGAAACAAGTATGATAGGCCTGGCTGGGGGGTAGCTTTATATGATTTGGGGAAGGGGGAAACCCCTTATGTCCTGATTTTCTAAAGTTTTGAATACGCTATGTCCATTAATAAAATAAGTTGATTATCGTTTACCCGCGGGCGAATATTGTATAGCGTGAAAACAGGATGGCTAAATGACAAGGGTATTTATGCAGTGTATATGAGGTATTGGCGAAAATCTTTGCACCGCCAAAGAAAACAACTGACTTGAAGACAACTGACATTGAATGATAAAGAAACATTTGGGTAAACATAACTTTTTATTGAAAAATAAAAACTGGACCTACAATAAAGACAAAATCATTCGACAAAGCATCAAAAGTACCGTTAGTACATAAAGGGTTAAATGTCATCAAATCGCTGTCACCTTCAGATTCAAATCGATCTGTTTCTGAGAGACTAATTGTCACATTCTTTACATGTAGACACATCTGTGCAGGACAAATAATTCACTATGTAGCTGCATCCTGCTGGGCTGCATTTTCTCTTGCAAGTGCAGGACAGCAAAGACAAAATTTCATTTGAGGCCAAGTGGACAGTCATCCATCTAATTTTGATTTCTCCATTCGCAAAGTACCATCCGTGATCTTGAACTCCAGGATAAAACAGGTTGCTTTCCAGAACAAGCCTCCATATTCTCACTTGATAGTTACAGAGGAGAATGTGTTGCTGAAGAGCATTCTGACAAAGAGGTAGTTGCTCGGATTGGATTTGCCCTCTCTTACTACAATAAATCTTATAGCGCAGCTCGTTGACATTTGATTGTTTACGACCATAAAAGCCAATAAACGAACTTATTTAGATCATCTTCCAAGTACATCATGATTAAATGGAAGTTTCCGGGCATTAATACCACATCCTGAAACATGTCATTTTCTTCCAAACTATTCCACAGGCTTTTGAATGAATCGCTTAGTCAAAAATGAAAACAATAGATGGAAGATTTAGCCTCTCTTTGATGTGATATGATCTCTTCAGAATCACAAACACCGTTGACGTATCAGTGGTTGGTGCATGGATACCTTCAAAGTAGTCAACATTGCTTTGAATGATGACGACATTGTTTCTTACAGAAATAAAGAACCCTGTCCAACTTGGAATAACTTGCTTCTGATGATCTAATGAACGTACAAATGGCCACACTAAATACTCCATAGATCGATGCTTGAAGAGCTATCTCTTACAGACGGAAACGTCAATTTTCCTGGACCCGATCTCTTAGAGTTTGCATAGCACTCCATTGAACCAAAATATCCGGTTGGCAGCGATTTTCTGTATCTCTTTGACTCTGGCTCTCCTTTGGTTGGAATTCGGTTTTCAATTTGCTTTGGCTGAATAGCAATGCCGTTACACCTATGTGACATGCCTGTACCACTCAAAGTTTCTTCAATGTTATCCAATTATCCGGTAACTAGGGCATTTCCAGCAGAAATCTGTTCAGGTATAAAAATGTTTTCTGGATCCGTTTCAATATATTTGATTAGGTTTATTGCATACTCGGTCTCTAGTTCTTCCAATAGGCTGTAGCTAACACCATGTCCATATTTGCAAAGGATGAATTCATTAGAGATTTAACACATGATGGCAAAAGTCTGCTTTTCGGGGTTTTACATTTACCATTTAAAACGCCGTAGATAATATCTTGAGCATAAGAATTCTTTAGTCGATTGGCTCTTGGACTAATACTACTTTTCTGTCGTCCTGTTAGGGGGATATTAAGAAATACATCAAGGGTTCGGTTGATTTTGACTTTCTCAGGACCTAGATCGTGCTCACTTGTTGGCCTGGGTAATATGTCTTCCATTTCTAAGAGTTCCTTTCTTATTAGTTCAGTAGCCCCGATGAGTTGCTTTTCGTCGTCACTGCTATTCAAGATTACATTCAATTCCTTCTTAATACTTTGATTTTCCAAAATTATATTTTCAATATCCCTGTCTTTCATGTAGAGTAACATTTTGCCATCTTCATCTTTGGTAAATCATATATCTGTAATATTTCTCTCCAGGGACCGCTTCAAGTTATGCAGAGCTGTCTGTATTGAAGATGCATCAACAACACAGAGCTCAAACTCTTTCTGCATTAGTCCACGAACAGTTGAAAACATTGTTTCTTGCTGATCAAACTTTTCACATACATATTGCCTTACTTTATTCAAAGAAACTAATCTTGCATCAACATCATCTTCTTCATCCAGGTCGTCATCTGTATTATACGCTTTATAAATAACTCTCATGTAGTTCTTATAACGTCGCCGATGATAGAAAGCTTCACTTGCATGGAATTCATAGACAGTTATGGACATTATTCGCAGGTCATTTCCTTGCTTTGCAGCATCTCTGACAGTTTTGTCAACTCTTAATTCACAGCTTCTTACAAGCTTCTCCCTTGTCTTCGATCTCTTTAAAAACCTTTTATCTTTCTTACAAAATATGCAAATCTTAGGTAAAATAGTTGTCGATGAAATCAATGTTAATCTTTGAGATAAACTGGCGCCATCTGCTGTTCGTCTCTTGCTTTCCTGAATAGAATCCTCAGGAGTATCTTGAGCCAGTAGAAAGATTGTTGAATGATTCCTAATTTTAGCAGCATTATGTAGCGTTTCCCATGATTGTTGATCTCTCAATTTAACTAAAGGTGATTGGTCATCAGTACAGTTAGCTACCAAGCCTAGATAAAAGCCAGCCTTTCAAATGCTGAGTTTTAAAGCAAGCAGACCCTCCTAATTTGAAAGATTAGTGAAGGACAATCTTTCTGCCACCCCCTAGCATTGACTATAATCAATATGCATGTAAAAACTAAGCTAAACTTGGTAACTAAACTGTAGCCCGATGTCCATGACATTTTTTCTAAAAAAAAATTAAAACACGCATGCGCAGTCAAGCGCAAAAATGTTGAATTAAAAATGGCGAAAACAACAGATTTCTTCTATTTCTTTCTTTACGTACATTATCATTTTGGATTTTCTATGTAATTATACAATATGCTGTGTGAAAAGTCTGCGACTTTCAGGTGTGTATAATTCAATAATTTTGATTTAAAGTAGGTTATATTTGCAGAGTGACTGAGTACACTAGGAATTTTATTTTTGAATTAATTTTTTTTCGTCTTTTATTTTTTTTTACCTCTGCCAATGAAGTTGGAGAGTTATCGTATATGTATTCGGTCGCATCTCTCCCCCGTTTGTTCTTCTTACTTCTACACAATATCTCCAAAAGTTCTCAATGAATTTCAATGAAATTTTGTGAAAGTGTGGGCCGTGGACTAAGGAAAAATTGTCCAAATTTAGTGGCTGATGGAGGAATTTGTGCCGCATTGGCAGAGGTATGTGCTCTCTGGGCGCTTTCTAGATATTTGTTATGTATTTGGGTGTGCTTAGAATGAATGTGACCTGGAAATCTTTCATTTTTGAGAAAAATCATCTTTTTAAAGTGGGGGTACAATGTACGTATAATGCTAAAGTGGACTGAACGCTTATTTTGTGTCCGTCTTTATGCAAGTATAGCTGGGTTTCTTTTACAATGATGTATAATGTTAAACTGGGCCCTTATTTTGTGCCCGTCTTTAACCTTAAACCCTACACCTTCACAACGTGTTGAATCCATAATGATAAGAAAGGAATTATTCACTGCCAAACTTGCGTAAAGAAGGACACAAAATTTAGCATTATACTTACATTGAAAGTAAATGAAACATTTCCGGAAGAAATGAAGGCCATATTCATTCAAAATACATCAAAATCAGTAGTGGAAATACGCGGAGGTACGACGTATACATACTTCTCAATTTCCAGGGTTTTTGTATGTTCAATATCTACTAATGGAGGTATTACCGTATACCTAGCTCCCAAAACCAAGTCTAACCGTATACCTAGTTCCTAAACCCATTTCTATTCCTGTTCAAAATAGTTCATAAGAAAAATACATTTTCATACAAAAATACACACGTTTACTTAACAAAATCTTAACCACCTATTTAATTAATTTCTTTCTTTCGATACCCATGCACTTTCGAGGGATGATATGCTAAAAAGGAGTCTTTGGACAATTGTGTTTAAGGACCTGTAGAAGAATAGCTTAATCTTAATCTCACGTCTTTTTGTTTTTGTAAATTGAACATTTGCATGAGACCAAATTCAAAAGTAATCCTCTGAAATCCCGTCTTTTTTGTTATTCTCACAATTTGCACTAATTTCATCCGTTCTCAAGGAGGAGCATTAAACTGGCTGTTTGTATGCGAGTTTTAAACTCTTCAATTGGCCTATAGTTTTAAAATGACAACTGGACAGCAACACGGAGTGTATTGTGTGTCTATTGCGCACGTGTGGGACAATGGGAATTTGTTGATGCAAAGGTTTAAGAAACGAGTGCAACTGGTCAATTGTTTATTTAAACCCAGTGATTCTATTTATTTGTTATTGCCGTCGCTTTCCTAATCTGTTCGGATGTTTGGGAAGCGTTTTCGAGTGCCTGCTCTTAAGCGCGTGTATATTTGTGATGTACTTTGTAGGTGCCAAAGCAGTCCTCTTTAGACAAGAGCTAGCTACGTATATAATCGATTATGGTCGACATCTATTTTAAATTAGGGTTTTGCAAACCATTAACCTTTAGTGACCAAAATGCTCATTGTTTTTCTTTTGTTTCTTTCTGGATAAACAAAAAAATGCTTTCTTTTGTGATGAGGTTTTAACGATCTTCTTAACCTTATCAATGTAAGCAAAAGTCCCAAAAGAACTCGAGTTATACCTTATTCTTAGGCTGGGCCCAGAGGCGTAGCAAGTGAGAGGGGGGAAATCGCCCCCAAGCGCTAGTGTGAGGGGGTGCAAAATTTCCTCTGGCCTAAAATGCCTGTTAATTAATAATCATGGCCTCCCCTATGATGTGGCCTACGGGTGCTGCCTTTGCCCCCGGCCACTGAGAACCCTTGCTACGCCACTGGCTGGGCATCTGAGAGAGGGGTGCAGCTGATGCATCCCATCGGGGCCCGGAGGGCGAAGTGGATCCCGAGAGTTTCTTGAGTAGAGCTGTGTATCATATCTTCCAAGTCGATATGATATGTCCACTAATAAAATAGGTTGACTCTATCGTTTACCGTTATTTTTTGTCTTGCTCTTTTTTCTCGCTCTTATTTTTTTCGCTCTTTTTTCTTTTATTTTTTGCCATACTCTCTTTTTTTCTCGCTCTTTTTTGTCTCGCTTTTTTTGTCTTACTCTTTTTTGTCTCTCTCTTTTCTTAGTCTTATTTTTTGTCACGCTCTATGAGAAAAAAAGAGCGAGACAAAAAGTCTCGCTCTTTTTTGTCGCTCTTATTTTTTGTCTCGCTCTTTTTTTCTCACGCTCCTTTTTTCTCGCTCTTTTTTGTCACGCTTTATTTTTTGACTCACTCACTTATTTTTGTCTCGCTGTTTTTTAGTCTTGCTGTTTTTTAGTCTCTCTATTTTTGTCTCCTTCACTCTCTATTTTTATGTCTTATTTTTTGCCTCGCTCTTTTTAATCGCTCTTAATTTTTGTCTCGCTGTTTTTTAGCCTTGCTATTTTTGTCTGCCTCGCTCTTTTTTTTTGCCTTGCACTTTTTATGTCTCGCTATTTTTTGTCTTGCTCTTTTTTTTTTGTTTTTCTTATTTTTGTCTCTTTTTAATCGCACATATGTTTTGTCTCGCTATTTTTGTCTGCCTTGCCCTTATTTTTTGCTATTTTTTCTCGCTCTTACTTTTTGTCTCACTGGGTTTTTTGTTGTGCCGCTCTTTTTTCCTTGCTCAAATATGTGTCTTGCTCTTTTTTAGTCTTGCTCTTTTTAATCACTCTTATTTTTGTCTGCCTTACTATTTTTTCTCGCTGTTATATTTTGTCTTATTTTTTTATTTGCTCTTTTATATTGTTGGTCTCGCTTTTCATTCTTTTTATGTCTCGCTCTTTTTTCTCGCACTTATTTTTTGTCTCGCAGTTTTTTAGTCTTGCTATCTTTGTCTGCCTCGCTCTTTCGCTTTTCTTTTTGTCTAGCTCTTCGTTCTTTTTATGTTTCGCTGGGTTTTTTTGGTTTTTTCTTGCTCTTATTTTTTGTCTCACTGTTTTGTTTTTGTCTTGCCCTTTTTGGGGGAGATGTGTGAAAGATTTCATCCTCAAGTGGGAAATCCATAAAACAAGTTTTGTTTTAAATTAATTTATAGAGCCTATCATTCTAGCTAGTGCCGGATTTAAAGTGGGCAAAAGGGGCAATTGCCCCGGGTCCCCTCTATACAAAAATATTAGTTTCTTTAATAATAAATAAATTAATAATTACTGCTTGGAATTCATTTCGGAATTCATTTCATTATTAGTTTCTTTAATAAGAAATAAATTAATAAAATTACTGCTTGTAATTTGGGTCTACAGTAATTGGGTATGGGATACAAAAATAAATGTATCTTGTCTAAAAATCTACTCGGAGTTTTGCTGGTATGTATTTACATGTAATTACTTCAGATATACAACTCATTTAACCTTTCTATGTATGTATAACCTGTAAGTTCCAATTACATTCAATAAACGGACTTTGATGTGTAAATTTTGTGATTTGCCATGTAATTTAATTTTAATTATGAGGGGCCAACTGATCATGCTGCGTCCCGCCCCAAGATAAGAACACAACTGAGGATCAGGTACTCCCGAAGACCATGAAAGGATTTTATTCTTAGGTCTGTATACTTAATCTGTTACTTTGATGAAAGGTTATTATTAAATATATCCATGTTACTTTTAATTTTAGTAAATGGGAAGAACATTCTGTTAATTATTTTAAATGTATATCTCTCACAAATATCCACCAATCTAGACAACTATACATTTTCCCGAGCAACTTAAAAAGTAAAATAAGCAAATTAAAAATAAGGCAACCAAATTTTAAAATATGTCATGCAAATGCAAAAGACACGCAAACTGAATTGTGGAGTGGATTTTTAATTTGCTTGGCATATTTTTTAATTTG
>VCCN01000262.1:3207562-3223000 GCA_006491835.1 Architeuthis dux | reverse complement strand
GGAAAAGGTATAGTGTACTTGTATAATAATGTATTAGAATATACCTAACATTTCTTTTGATTTATTTTGCTTCTAAAACTGTGAATGATCTCATGGCAAAATAAATAACACTGAACTAAAATGGACTTAAATGCTTTAAGAATGAGCACTTCAGCAAAAGGCTTTTAGCCAAATATTGAAATAAGGGTTGTCGTCTTTATTGCTTGCTCAATAGTTATGAGCACAACAAATATGAAAGCAAATAAAGGAAATTATACAGAAAGAAAGCATAAATGTTCTAAAAAGGAAATATGTACTGAAAAAGTGTCAGAAAAGATGTGAGAAAAACGAATGTAAAAAATATTAATTAAAAATTATTTTTTAAATTATATGAAAGAAATTATAAGGGATACAATTTAGAATTTAAAAACAATAAACTATGAAAATTATTTTCAATTTCAGTGTTCTGGACATTATAAATATTAAAATTTAAAAAAAAACCTTAAAATTCTAAAATCAACGTTTTTATGAACGTAATTCCATTTTGTGTATGTCTTCTGATGCACATGTTATGGTTGTTTAGGCAATTTTCAACATCTCCTATTTTTAAAATTATGTGAAAGAAATTATAAGGGAAAACAGGAAAGATAAAATCTAGAATTTAAAAATTATTTTTAAAATTATGTGAAAGAAATTATAAGGGAAAATAGGAAAGATAAAATCTAGAATTTAAAAAATATAACCATAGTATAAATGCATAAAATTTACAAAGAAAGAGAAGGAATAAAAAAAGAGTTCCTCGCCCCCAAATTGATTTGAAGAGGAAACCTTCATCTAAGTGACATCCTTGGGTCATCTTGAAATAATCACTTGTCCGCGTGACCTTTCAATGGAATGATGACTTTTCTTTTTTCATTTCTTATTTTTATTTTTACAGGGCTATGTCCATGCTGGAATCATTATACTAGAAAAAAAAACTTAAGAGAAAAGGACTTCCAAATTGTCAGAAATGTCAGGGCAATGTCAATTAGCATATTTTATACTCAGTTGATAGTCAATGTTCACAAGGGTCTGCAGGTTTCTAAGTGGACTTGTACTGTCACTAATATATAGAAACACATCTGGACAGGTTGACTGAAGTCTACAAAACAATCATGTGATTTAGTGATGGAGATTAGGTGAAGAGGAGGGACTTTTTATTTTTAAAAAAGCATAATGTCGAGCGGAGGTCACGATTAACCAAATATCTTGTCTGTACTATTCACTCCTTCTGGAAAATGTCTCTCTTCCATTTTTTCCTCTTTTTTTCTTGTAGTTCTAAATTTTCTTGACGCCTTGTGTAAAAGTTGTAAACATATGTGAATTATATTCCAAGCTTTCATTTCCTTCCTTCATTGCTTTATGTATATTTTTTATTTGATTTATTCTTCCTTTTTCTTTCTATATTTCAGTTTCTATCTCTTTGTTTTCTTTATCTTTTTTCCCCCATTTTTTTTCTTGGTCCTTCAACGTATTTCTTTTTTTCAATCAAGTAAATATATTTTTTATTTCACTTGTCTTTCCATTTTTCATTGCTTTGTTTTACACAATTTTTCTCCTTCTTATTTTTAAAAAGATTTTCTTTTCTTTTCTAAATTTATTTCTATTTTCCACATTTCTTCCTTCCCCCTTTTTCTTTAATTCTTCCTTTTCGGTAGCCATCTTTGGAATAAGGCACCATTTTACAAACAGGAAACAGTTAATTTCCAGGAAAATGAGGGTGGGGATTGTTAGGTCAATCCTCTTGTTGATATAAATCTATCTGTCCCACTTTCAGAGAAAATGGATTCTGTTTATGTCCAGGATGAAAGCATTCTGTATACAAGTGATGAGAATGGGAATATATATGTATATGCCAGACTATAAGATGAAGTGTTTCCATGGGTATTTAGAGAACTACCACACACTGCAACTCATCCAAGCTCCATAACTGTCCATATCAAGCTTCAGTAGATGGCAACCTATTCATCATACCAGCGCATTGGATGCAGTGTAACATTTACATAGTTGTTTTGTTTTTAAATTAACCCATAAGAACTCAAACCCATTTCTACTTGAAGGAACATTATATGGGATTCTGGGTAGGCAAATTGACACACAGTCATGTGAATGCACCCGGATGTTCATTAGATGTCACTTAGTTAAAATCAAAGATAAAATACAACATTATATAAGAGAGTGTCCAGATCAATTAAATTTTATGTGACACCAGTATCACAGTGGGGTCTTATGGGTTAAATCTTTGTCTTATTGTATATTCGGTCATATCAAGATAAATCCAATAAAATACTGAAAAAAAATCCATAAGATTATAAAATCTTTAAATGATTCTGTTCAATTTTAGCAAATTTGCTTTATTCAAATTAATTCTATGGAACCCAAGAACAATATATTTTCATTTTTAAAATTAACGCTTCAAAATATCCTACACATCTATAAATAACTCAAATGTGTGTTTGTAACTAGACTCTACCTACTTTTTGTGATGACTATTGTCAATTCTAATTGTCACTTAGAAACCCGTGGAGCTTAGCTAACTAAGTTATTATCAGCACAAACAAACACATTATTGATGCGGCATCTTTTTGCTGTACCTTTATCTCCATCAAGAGCTGCTGAGAGTCAAATGTAGATAAAGGCTACATTCCTCTGAAGAGGAGGTGATGCTGCACTGTCTTCCAAACCAAGAACCTGTACCAGACTATAATAGGCCAACTAAACTTCTATGCATTTGTCAGATATATATATTCAGAAAGCATGTATATTAGAAAAAAAACTGCCTTTCAACTACAGATACACACAGGACCATACTTAAGGCAGTGAGAACAATGCAGCTGCACAGGGCTCCAAGATTTTACGGGCCCCAAAGAAATTTGTCTTTAAAAATAGTTTAATATTTTTTATTTTTTGCAGGTAAAAAAAGTGAAATGTCCTGACTAAACTTCTTTGAGGATTTATTATGTTTATAGATTTTGATCCATCAAGGACTTCAGGTTAAATTAAACATCATACTTTTATGAATATTTCATATTTGTTTTGATTTATTTGAAAATAATTGCTTAATATAAATATAGAAGTGCTACCCCAAAATGTTATGCACTGGGCCCCATCAATGTTAAATTTGACCCTGGTACTTAAACAGTGATCAACAAACACATGTTATGATATACTGCCACAGGAGGTCATTTCTGGGCTAACACCTGGGCGGAAATGGAAATGACCCCGGGGACCTTAGGAAAGATGCATATGCGTGGGTGTCCAAAAACAAGATGTTGAACACACAAGCATGGGCTTTCAAACCTCATAAAAGAAGACATAGGCCGCCAGCTGAGAAATTCAGGACTCAGATAGAGACAAGCAGAGGACACAGAGCGGAGAGCCAAGACAGAGGCAGCAGCCAGGCCGGAAGACACAAGGCCGGGTTCCCTGTTGTGAAGGGTCTCGGGCACCCCTTATCTGCCACTGACAATGTAATCTTATGAAATAAAAATATATACGGATATTTTTATAAAGAAGTTTCTCTCCAAGTTCACAATTTTCCTCCTGCGGACCAAGGCACTATACAACACACATTGATGAATCAATATTTTTTTTTAAATACTTGTCATAATTCATGGAATTATTCCAACCAGGGTCTCTGAGAGGGGGGGTGCAGCTAGTGAATCGCCAGAGCGAATTAAAGAGGGCCCAAGAGCTAAACTTCTAAGTCGATGGGATATGTAAATTAATAAAATAGGTTGACTATCGTTTACCGGCGAATGAATATAGTATGGTGTGCTAAAAGTGTTATTGCAGATAAAACCGGGATGGCTAAAGGACGAGGGTCTTTGTGCAGTGTGTGTGTGTGGCACTGCCTTATAATATTCCTCTGAGAGGCCCTGATTCTGACTAGTGGATTCATGTCTTTCTCAAGAGCATTGGTGTGAAGTGAAGGCAAGCAGCCTCGGAAGAAACTCAAACTCTGTTCACTAATTCCATTTTTCTGTGCTGGTAACCATTACACAATCCCACACCTTCGTTTCCTCTATATAACATTCATGCTTTTTATAAAAAATCTGTTCTTATTTATAAAACAATACTAATTTGGAATGGTAGTCATGGTGCTTCCTGATATTGGAATAAAAAGCAGAGTCTTTAATTCACATTTATTTTTAATTTCTCATTGTGAAGATCCATACTAACCCCTACCACACCTCTCCTACGCCAACCAAAAAAATAGTTCCCAAATTAGAATCCAAAATTGGATTTTCATTTCCACATAGATATGAAATAAGCCATTACATACAGACTGGCTTGTTCATAATTAGGCAAGAACTGCCAAATTCCCATTAAAATCCATTCGTGATAAGAATCTCTTCTGTTCCTTGAATTAAATTCAGGATCAGCCATTTATTTCCTGTAATTTGGAGTTGAAAAAAATTCTTTGAACCTTTGAAGTCTGTCAAAGATATATTCTGATACGTTGCCCAACGTAGACTAATATAGGAATTTTCATTTCTTTTCTTTTCAATTTTTAATTCATTATTTTCCATCTTTAGATTTATTTTTAGTTTACAACTTTTTCTTTTCTTTTTTCTAATATTGTACATGATGTCTATTTTATTAATTTTTCTTTTCATAATTTTGTTAATTTTTTGAATTGTTCATTTTTCTTATCTTTCTCAAATTATCCATTTTTTTCTTGTTTTATCAATTTTACAGCTTTTGCTTATTCTAATGATATATACACTTTTTTTTGTAATATTACAAGCAAAAGAAAAAGATGATTTTGTTTAGTTTTTATTATTCTCTTTACATTTTAGATTTTTCATTTTTATTCACTTTCTATCCAATATTTTCATTTCTATTATTGGAAATTTCTGATTGCCTCTAATTTCATTAGTTTTTACTTTTTGTACTTCACTGTTTTATATTTTAAGATCATATATTTTATTTATTTTCACAATTATTTTTCTTTCTTACATTTTTAGATTACTGTGTTTAACTCTACATTTTTTTACATTGTCTTTATAATATTTTCATACATTTCCATCTATAGTTTTACCGTAACATTCTTCTTTTCAATGATTGGACTAAAATCAGAGTAGACTATCTGTTCTTTTCTAAATTGAATCGAATAAGTTCTCTCTCTGATTTCAAAATTTCAATATCCATTTGTAAAACATAACCTTGTTTTAAAACAACTTTATAAGTCTCAGTGGCATAGCAAGGGTTCCCAGCAAAATGAAGATGATTTTGACGTCCACACCCCTAAAATGTTTTGATTATTTAGTTGTGACTTTTCTTCCTGTTACATTTTTTAGGTAGTTCAGGGTAACGCTACATTGTGACTTTGGTTCCATGACTTTTCTTCCTGCGACTTTTCTTCTGGGATTCTTTTTGAATATACTGTAGACTTTGCGGTTGTGCAAAAAAATTAAATATTTATTTAAAAAATAATTTTTAAAAGATTTTTTTCAAAAGACTTGGGTGCGCAAAAATCTAGTGTTATGCAATTTTTTTTCCTGTGACAAAAGTATGTGCGCACTTTTGAATTCATCATTGCCGGTATTTCAGACCAAAGGAATTTTTGCACCATAGCACTGATAAATCTATCAAGTGTGAAACTGTATAAATATACCATTAGAATTTTATAGATTTAGGTATTCTAGATTAACAGACGGAAAACTGTTTTTTTTTATCTTTTATATATTTTTATATATCATTCATATTTTCCTCTTCTCTTTTATCAATCATTTTGTTATAGTCTGTTTGTATCTATCTTTTATTTCTATTCTTTCTATCTGTGATTTCTGTTCTAATGATTCAGCTTGGTCTATTTGATCAACATATCTACACTGGAACATTATTCATCTTTGGAATTTTCTTAACATTTTTGAGTTTTTATTTGCAAAATTTGTTCTGGGGATATAGTACTTTGAAGAGACATTTGATTCAGTCAAAAGTTAAAACAGAAATGTTTAGGATGTATGGTAAAAATCAAGTGTTAATCATCAGAAAAAAGAATTGATTTTTGTTATAACTTGAAATTGCTCTTCTTATGGACTCTGCCACAGATGTACAATTACTGCATACCAATTGTTTTTTTCAGCCTCCGATTACAACTGTCCATTTTCCAACTTAGCTCTCTTGTTGACTCTTCTGCATTTGAGGCAATAAAGTTCTTTTCTCGCTACCTTTTTCCACATTATTATTTTATACAACAGTCAATCACATCCACTTCTCTGATTTCTAGTTAACTTTACGTGAATCTTTTCAAAGATTCTCTCAATGTCTTTCTGCACGACATTATTGCATTTCTCTTACAAACAAGACGAAAATATGATTATATCAATTTTTAGTAGATTCTCACAAAGAAATACTTTATTCCAAGTTTGAATTCCAACTTTTGTTCAGACAATCAAATCTCTTCTTCCCATTCTTGATGTTGCCAACACTATGTTTCAGCCAATCCATTCTTCAGCCTTTGTCACGTGTATAATTCAAGTAAAGAGACAAAACACACTTTTTTCTCCCCCTTCAAAAAGGTTCGCCTCTTTTCTTGAATCAATCGGTTGTATCGGAACACAACTCTGGTGATCAAGCAATGATGTTGTAATGATAGACTGAACATTTCAGGCGTGGATCCAGGGGGGTGGGGTCCAGACACTTCACCCCCTTGCTCATGCAAAGCACAATTAAAACATTTTTTTTAATATCTAGATAAATAAATTTTATAAATAAAAAAAACCAAAAAATCCTAATTGTTGTGAATTACGAATTACAAATAGCAAACCAGTAATTTTTGAGTTTCGGAGTTATCACCCTTGGTCGCCCAACAGGGGGCATTCTTAAGGGTAGTTATCGCCCTTGGTCACTGAACAGGTGGCATCTTTAAAAGATGCCATCATAAATTGAGTAGTAGAAGAGAAAAAGGTCATGTAGGATCAGATCTTTCAGTTGGAGTTTACTGAGATTAATTTAAAATGTAGTGAAAAAAAATAATTCAACCCCCCCCTCCCTGCTCATAATCCTGGATCCGCCCTTGTATTTGTATGAATTCCCTTCTGAAGGCTGTAATCGATTTGGAACTGATTGTTTAACTTTGGAATGCCAGCAGTACCCAACAATAAATACTAGGGTACTTGAATCATAGGCAGTACTCTGTATGAAAATTCCTTTCTGTTTGTTTTTAGAACAAGGGGTCACCCATATGTGTTTAACCACGAACATTGCTTAACTTTGGGAATCATATTGTATACAAGTTTAATTTGGTTATAAAAGGTAAAGTCTTTAGATATTCTTTGAATCTCTTGTTTGATGCTAAGCTCACTTAACTTTTGCTATTCAGACATACCAAGTATCACTCATCCCATATCGTTTTCAACTTGATTAATTTATTGCATTTGCACTAATCAGTTTATAGTTTAGATGAAAAAGTAGCTTTTTTGTAGGACAAGGGTATACATGGTGCGAGAAAAGAAATGCCTACATCTAAAGTGCTTAACCATCTGCACAATCTTGGATCAGCCATAGTTTTATCAACAAGGGTAAAAATCTACAAATAATAGCAATAAAGCTATTTCATTGCTATTACAAAAGAGATTAGTACATCAGGGCACACCCATGTAAAGTGCATGGGGCTTCCATTGCACTACTATTCCATCTGATTTCTGCAACTGCCATTTAAGCAAAAGATTAAAATAATGAGTATCACTTTTGGTCTTGTACTAAAAAGAGCTTAAGAAAAAAGCCAAATCAATTTACTGTTTGTATTTCTCTTGCTCTTTTTATTTTTATTTTCATCTTCTCAAAACCTTGTTAAGTTTTTTTCTTCTCACACTTTTAGGGTTGCAGTTCAGTGGTAAGAGTGTAGGATTGTCAGCTGTGATGTCTAACCTAGTCAATGAAAGCGCCCGTCTCTTAAGAGACAACTCCCATTTGGAGTATATAGGTGATGAAGTCCCAGTTTCTATTGCATGCGTCTTGTTAGTGATCCTTGCAAATTTCAAGTCTGGTCAAGACCAGGACTTTATTCTTACAAGTTCTTATGACTACCCCCTTGGCAGGATGCAAGTCCACTGAAGGGATACCTCCACCCTAATCACACAGCTTAGAGTGTACTCAATTAGCTGCTGAGAGCACAGGGAAATTTGTCCTAATAAAGAGTTTTCCACACTGTTTGCTCATACTGGGAATCAAACTCTGGACCTTCTGCATGTGAGGCAATACTGCATGTTAATCTGGAAAAGGAAAACTTGGATTTCAAACCACCTAAAATTATTTTTTTTAGCTTATAAAATCTTTATTGACCACAGGATACTAATATCAACATTTTTAAAGCTGTTTTCTGGTGGTTTTTTTCTTCTTTATCCACATACCTCTAGTTTCATCTATTCTTCTACCCTTTTTATTTTTGTCTGAATTTCTAATATTAGGAATTATCATTATTATACATTGATTTACTCAGACTAATGTCCTCATTTTGCTTGTTATAGTCACAACATTTCGGCCATTGTACTCTCCAGCCATCTTCAGGGGTCTGTCGTAGTTGGTAACTTTCTGGGAATTTTTAACTGAATCCTTTATTTAATCCACAGGGTTTGATTGTTTTCATTCCACTGTCCATGCTAGAGGATATCTTGTATCAGTCAATTTTTCTTCATTAATCTTTCCTTATGATGTTGCTTGTCTGCCTCTTCCGCTGAACCAAAGTATATGACATTTTTGCTCTACCCGACTCAGGGATTGAACAGACAGGTTACTAGATATGCTTAACCAATGCCTTTATCCACTAGACCAGTGATTCCCAACCTTTTCAAGTCATTCCCCACTTTTGTCAATAAGATTACCAGTATTCCCCCACTTCTATTTATTAAGTTGCAACAAAGAATAATTACAAATAATAACTTTATTTTGTGTATAATTAGACAGCTTCATACTAAGAATTAGTTTAATTTTATAATTGTACAGCTGCTGCTGTGTATTTGTTACTCAAAGAAAGCAAGCGAACACATCATTTGAAATTCCAATTTATTACCCCCAAAATAAGAATTCTGCTAATGTAACTGATATACACATCAATGTAATCTCTGTTCTTGGGTTTTTTTTTGCTACTAGTTCTTCATGGATCTATTAGTGAGAGAGCACATCTTAAATCATCCTCAACTTGTAGCTTATTTCGAGCCTTCGACTTGATAGATAGAAGTGCAGAAAATCCTATCTCTAGACTGGACTTTTATTTTTACCTAATAGCCTTATTTCCCCCTGGGGTGAATTCCCCCTGGTTGGGAACCACTGCAATAGACCATGTATTCTTTTTATGTTCATATTTATCTATCACCAATTTCATTCTTTGCATGTTTTCTTTACCACTTGTACATGTTTTATAGTTGTGTGCTTTTAGCTTTCTGGTATTTTCTCCTGTCTCTGAAAACAAAACAAAAAAAACAGTACTTTTCTTTTGTTCTCTATTCTGATCTGTCTACAAAGGTGGATCAATAAGTCAGTAACCTGACACATAGTGATTAGCTGAATTTTGATCTGAGATTTTGTCTGTATAATGTTCAATCTTTCTCCCTCTCTGATACATCTTAGTGTCTCTCTCTCTCTCTCTCTCTCTTTTCTTTAACAATCTCTCTCATTTCAGTCAATACCTAGAGCCATTCTATCACTATGCAACGTTTTTTTAACTTTTTCTTTGTTCCTGGGTAATAAGTGTTATTTTCTGATTGATTATGTCTGAAAAGTATAGAAAATGTCAATTATTCCCTTCAAACTTTGCTTTTGTGTCCAGGACAGTGATAATCTGAAATCTACTTATTTCAATTGTACAATGGGCAAATGTGTACATTTTTAATTACATTCAGTAAGAAAAACAATTACATATCAATATCACTATCCTGGCTACAAAAGTAAAGTTTGAAAAGGAATAATAGTCGTTTTCTATACTTTTTACACACAAGCAATCAGGAAATAACACTCACTACCCAGGGCCAAACATCATGTTGCATAGTGTAATAATACACACACTCACACTCTTTCTCTCTTTTAATCCTCACCTCCTCCTACAAATTCATTTACAAATTTCAGCCCACTATCCTAAAGTAGAGGGTTCCTATAAAAACGTTTTGTAAGCCAAAGTTTTGAGCATTCCCAGACCAAAAAAATGATCATGATGGTATGTTAGGTTGAGTCATCAGAGGTTGGACACTGGGGTGTTGGAGAGAGAGGAAGAGGGTGCGCACTGCCTCTATAGCGGCTCACTGCAAAACAAATGCTGAATGCTATTTTTGCTTTTTGCCGCTTTCGTAGAAGGAAAAAAGGGCGTAAAGTCAACTTTCGTAAAAGCTGGGGATAGCTTTACTCTCATTTGCATTATTTCCTAGGAGCTCACGATTTCCATTACTCTTTCTCTCTTAACTTTGATATAATCACTTAGGGCACCTTTTTTCATACCTAAATCTCTTCCTCCCCCTTTATTTCTATCCCACTCTTTCTCTCACACACCCTCTTATCTTATACAGGACAGTCTGGACACATAGGCAAAATGCATATTTTCAATAAAGAAATTTGAACAACATTTTATTTAATTGAAATATTAATAAATAATATCTGCAATGTGTTTTCCACCATTTGTGATGCAAAGTTCAATGCGCTTTGCAAGATTCACATGAACCTGATGCATTAACTCCACATTTCTGTCAATTTGAGCACATTCATTTATGATGTGTTCCCTCAGGTGTCTCGTATCTTTAATTTTCGTTGAGTACACCTTCTCCTTTAGCATACCTCAGCATCTTCTTTCGACAAACTCATATTTAATCTGTAGGACAAAAAACATATAGTTAGTTATAAATAGTGATATTTCCTATGTGTCCAGACTTTAGGGACACCCTTACAGTTTCCTCTTTTCTATTCAGTCACTCATTAACTTATTTTCAGTTTTTTTTTTCTCATTTACTCAATTTTCCCTTCTCTTGTACACCTTACTCTTCACCAGAGGCATAGCTGGAACTTTGGGGGACCGGGGGGCTTGGCTTCTTGAAGGGCCCTCTCCAACATTTAGTGAGATTTGTCAGTAAAATTGCAGTAGGTGAAATACTATTTATAAAGCTGGGGGGGGGGGCGTTTTCAAATAGCCCCCTTCCCCTCCCTCAGCTATGCCTCTGCTCTTCACTTCTCTCTTTCCCTCTTCTTCTTCCCTACAAATTGTTCTCTCTCTCTCTCTCTCTTTACTGACACATTCACATGTGCAAGAAATGTTCTCTTATGCTTCAAAGATTGAATCATTCAGCCATGACAGTCTGTTCTTTCTTTACACAAAGAATACACATTAGTTTTTACCAACTTTTCTTTCTCTCTCTATTTCTGTTATCCCCCTCTCTTATATTCTCTCCTCCTACCAAAATTACCCTCCATTGCTTTTTTTACTCTAAGCATCAGGTAACTCCTCTCACAATCCCCCTTTTTGTTTTTCTCCCTACTCTTTCTTTTTTTTCTTTCACCATCTCTCTGTTATAACTGGAGAGAGATAGAGAGAAGAAAACAAATGTCTTAGAGGGAGAGGTGCAAGAAAGAACCAAGGATAAGAAGTAAGGCGAAAGAACAAAAGGAAAGAAAGATGTACAGATGACAAAGAAAGAAAAGTTAAAATGAAGAAAAAACAAAAAAAAATGGATGAGAATAAAAAAGATGTACAGATGAAAAAGAAAGAAAAGTTAAAATGAAGAAAAAACAAAAAAATGGATGAGAATAAAAAAGATGTACGGATGAAAAAGAAAGAAAAGTTTGAAGAAAAAACAAAAAAAATGGATGAGAAAAAAAGAGGAAAGACAACAGATGAAAAGTGAGGCACTGAGAGAATGAGAAAGTAAGATTAAAATATTAAAGAAAGGAAAGTCAGTGACGAGTGAGACGAAAGAAAGGAAAGTCAGTGAATGAGAGGTGAAGAAATTGAAGCTGCAAAGATGAGCGAATGATTGGGAGAATGAGGCTAAAAAGAAATTACAAGAAATAAAGATAGAAATACAAACAGACAACAAATTCCAAACAGATCTATTGCTGTTGTTATTTGTCTTTTTAGACTATCTACAGTTGGGTTCACTTCGTTTTTTTCTTGCCCGATTATCTGTATTTATTGCTGACATATTGTCAAGATAATAATCCAACTCAGTTATTTGTCAAGTACAGTTCTTTATCTGTCATGAGTTCTTCTCACTTTCTGATTGGTTAACTCATCTTGCTATTATTATGATCTCCTCTTATTATCTTCATTATATGACTCCTTTAATAAAGATGTATCATCATTATTATGATTTTTGAGTTGTATTAGTTTTGTATTGTTATTACTATTATTATAACAGTAGAATTTCACCATTATTATTATTATTACTATTATTATTACTATTATCATTATCATTATTATAATAATTTATGAATGGTAATAATTTGCAAATAGTCCTACTGAAAGAGAAGCGTTATATTTATCATTACATTTATCATTACTATAGGTATTAAAATACTGTATATTCTTGGATATAAGTCAACCATGAATAAGTTCGGAATAGTCAACCATGAATAAGTTCGGAATAGAACATAAAATTTCATAAAATCGACTGACTCGAATATATGCTGAGTCTGTTATTTTGCCATAACGTTGTCATGAGAGATATCCTCTCTTTATGAATACACCGTTTATGGCGCTTGGTCAGCTGTCACCGAAACATGAATTTCTTTAATCTTCGACATATTGATTGTTGTTTCAGGTCGTAAAAAATGAAATTCTCATCAGTGATGACAAATCTACTTCAATAAGAATGATCTTAAAAGGATATTACACAATAGCTACATAGCATATCATACAAAACCATGGCAATGAATTGAGTTAAAACAACAAGCATTATTGCTCGCTAATATGCATAGTATCCATCGATGCTGTATTCATATAGGCAAAAGTATTGGCCATTTTTGACTGACCTGAGTATAAGTTGAACTGCTGATTTTGGGCCATTTTTTTAGTAAAAAAAAACATATTCAAGTATATATGGTAAGTAATGACTGATACAATTACTGTAATATTATCATCATCAATATTATTATCCACGTTTGAAATGTTATGATAAGAAATTACAATTCAAAATTATCTTTTTTTTCCTAGTGGGAAGCAGCAGGCAAGGGTTACTTTAAAAAAGAAAACAAAATGGAAGATCTTTATGTCCTTACTACCATAGTGCCTGTAAAAAGATGACATGATTATTTACGTACGGAATTAATTATACAAATATATATTTTAGTATAAATGTATTTATTACAAACACAAAAAACACATACCCAGAACAAAATTTATTTTCATGTCGATTTTCTACAACTCTCCATATTTTCTGTTTTTTAATAATCATAAAACAATAAAGCGACAAAATTGGATAAAAAAACGAAACTGTGACACCATCAGCAGCAGCACTAGTATCAGTAGTGATATTACCAGCAGCAGTTGCCTGCATACTTTCAACGAACACACAGACACAGCAGTAACCCATTTTGTGACTGTATGTTCGCTGTACCCCCCTTCCTCTCTTTCTGTATAATGGTTGATCTACCTTGCCAATAACAAAATCTCAATCTGTGTTAAAAAAGACGTAATAAAACAAGGTAAATAGAGAAAGTGGACTGTCAGTGTCATATCTGTAATCAGAGGCGTGGCTAGAGATTTGTGGTGCCTGGGGGGGCTTGGCTCCTTGAGGAGCCCCCTCCAACATTTAGTGAGATTTGTCAATAGAAATGTAGTTGGTGAACTACTATTTATAAAGCTTTTTCTTGGGGGGGGGGGGGTTAAATAGTCCCCTGCCCCCAGCTATACCTCTGTCTGTAATCTTAATCTTACAATATAGTATACTTCTGTCATATTTGCCAAATCTTTGGTCATTTGTAACCAGGGATCATAAGAAGTATTAGCTTAGTTCCTGGAGATCTATTTCATTTCCTGATGCCTGCAGCAATATGCTGATGAAACTAGGCAATTTTTGTATTTACCCACACACGTGTGGGTTTCCATTTCAAAAAGGGCCTTGTGCTGCATTTCATTCTGGTGAAAGATTGAATAAATATCCATATTTTGCTGCTAAAGATCAAAGTGTAGTATCTGTTCTTTCCAAGTTTTAATTGATTTAAAGCTATAAAATATTTTTACAAAATTATTCTGGTGCTCATCCTACAGGGTCTGTTTGCCCAAGTTAGGAGTCTCACATTTTTTTTTTTCATTTAGCATTTAGTTATTATGAAGTAAAGAATTACTACAGACATTGCCACAAATTTTTACTGAGTTGAAAATAGTTTGTTTACTTCAAAAGAATTATCTCTACATGAAGTCCAAATTATACTTCGGAAATCACAATATTTGAAGCAAAATAAATGGATTTACATTCCTAAGATTCGATCAACAATAAACCATTTAATAGTGAATCATTACAATTTTGCCTAACTTTTATCATATAAATGTATTCCTCAATGGACAGGTGAATCAGCTAATATTAATTTTTTTGTCAGTTACTTCAGATCAAAATTAGTAATTTCATTGAATTTTACACTCTCTAAATAATACTAGTTTCTACTGTATTTCCATTGTAGAAGTACCGAGTGCTCCAAAAACCTTATGATTCAGATAATTTTAAAGTTCAAATCAAATTTTTATTTTCTTCTGATTTTATCAAATTTTGATTTCTTACAAATATATTATTTTGGGTTAAGTTCACAATTTAGTGAACTTAACCCAAAATAATATACTTGTAAGAATCAGAAGAAAATATAACTGATTTTGTTTGTATTTCAATGTTTATTTACATCCTCCTCACTGCAATATAACTGGAATTAACATGAATTGATAATTTATAGAGACGCCAATAAAAATTACAAGTAAAAAAAAGTGTGCAAAATATTAACTAAATCAAATATGTTTCTTTTGTATTCTCATATTGATTACCAACAAATTTATTATGAGTTTCATCTTTTATAAGTATTTCTGTACACATAGACACTTTTAGATTCACTTTTTAGGTTTGCTTTCCAAAGTTTTGTGGGGGATTTTGATAGGACAAAAAAACTGATAATTTCTTTTTTAATTTGGAAGAATGCTTTCATTGTACAGGCACAAACAAAACACACACATGTAAATATATACATATGCATGTTTAAAATTATGCAATATACTTAATACTTTGAATGAATTTTTATTTAAATATTTTGATGGACTATACAGCAATAACCAGAATAGTGCAGTTTTGATTAATGCAGGTTTTGGTGTAGTACGGTTAAGGTATTGCTGTACAAATTAATGTAACTAAGTATAAGCTGAAAACAAAAACACATTAAATTATAATAAGACTGTAACAGTGCGGTTTTGAGCAGTACAGAAAATCTTTGAACAAATTAACCACACTAATCAAG
>VCCN01000262.1:3194679-3206035 GCA_006491835.1 Architeuthis dux | reverse complement strand
AATCCCATTATTTAAAGTTTTGAAACATATATATATATAAATGTATGTGTGTGACTTACATAATAGACAAAATAGTAAAGTAGGATTTGAATAGTTTTGAATTTCTCTGAATTAAAGTTAAGATCAAGGGCTTTCATCTTATCAAATTGTGAAATTGAACTATAAACCTTGCAGTATCGGTTTCAAGTGATCAAACCATTTAGCAACTAACAAAATGTGCCACATTATATATAAAAGTTTTGAATAAAAATTGAAGAAAAGATATATACTAATTAAAATCCCATTATTTAAAGTTTTGAAACATATATATATATAAATATATGTGTATATGTCTATATATAATTGTTTATACATGCAGTAATTTCTGTATTCATGAATACACAGGAGTACCTTGATTAATGTGGGTTTTGATGTAGTACGGTTATGGTATTGCTGTACAAATTAATGTATCTAATTATAAACTGAAAACAAAAACACATTAAATTATAATAAACCCTTGAGCAGTGCGGTTTTGAACAGTACAGAACATTTTGCAACGAATTAACCGCATTAATCAAGGTATACCTGCATTTGTATGTGCTTGTGTGAGTATTTGCCTCTCTAGCTAAATTACTCTTATTTGTATGTTTGTTAAAGTATTTTTCATGTATTTACATTCATGTAAATCTCTCTTTGTATCTACCTATCAATCTTTTTAGATATACTTTCTGTATTATTTTACACTTCTCCCCATACACACGCACGCATATGTGTGTGTGTGTGTGTGTGTGTGTGTGTGTATGTGTGTAGAAAACGGCAAAGGAGGTTCATAATTTGTATACTTTCACACACGTGTATGTGTATGTTTTTGTGCATCTACCTGTCATTAGTCAAGCAGACAAATAGGTATCTTATACATTAGTACATATTTCGATGTGAAGGTGATAATGTACAATAAACAGGCGCGGATCCAGGAGCATCCAGGGGGTCCGGATACCCCCTCCCCACTTAGGAAAGCACAATTAATTTTTTTCTCCCAAATATCTAGAATCTAGATAAAGAAATCTTTAGATGGAGTAAAAAATAAATCTTTGAACATTTTCCCCACCCCGCTCAAAATCCTGGATCCGCCCCTAATAAGATTATATTTTATACTGATACCTCACACTTTGGGAAAAACACCTTTGCAAGAGGGGTTTTTATTTTTATATGAAGTGATTTTTTTCGTTCTTCAAGATTAGTTAGTAATATTAATTCTTATCCCCTTCTTGACATACAGAAAGAACCTCAGACCAGTTGATGTCCGTCTGCTACCCTAACCACTGAGCTTAGCTTGTACAGGCAGATATGAGATTAGATGTATGTGTATTTTAAAACCAAAATAATTGATGCCATATTCACAAATACATATACACATTCTATACAGACACAGATATGTGTATGTATGTAAATTGTGTATGTATAACCTCATTTTTAGTAACTTTGATGAATGTATTTTTAAAAGTACAATATGGTCACAACACAAATAAATGCATGTATGTGTAATATACATGTATAAATTAATTGTTTTTAATGCTATAATAAATAGTTATAGCTAAATAAAGGTTTTGCAAAGTATTACAAAATAAATAGATAATTGACAAAATTAATTTTGAAAAAAAAGCTGCTACGCAAAAGAAATCATCGTATTTAATTTGACACTTAATTGTTCAACAATCCAGGTAAGGCGTAAAATGAACATATACATAATTTTGAAAATGCGCGAGGTAATGTTTCTAGTATCTTAAAACATAAAATAAGACATGAACTTTATCAATAAATTCGCAAAAAGAAATTACCAAAAATAAGGAAGATTTTGAAAATTCCAGCCCAGATGTTAAATTGAAAAGTAAAACTTAAATTAACTGCTCCAAATTGAAATTGGTTAATCTTCTCAAAGAAAAACTGAGAAATAAACTTAGAACCACACATTTGTTAATTTATTAAATGTGTACGTGAAATAAAATATGAACAATAATAAAAAAAAATCCCTTCAACCATTAATAGGTAACACTATGTGTGTAGAGTCTGGGTACGAAGAGAGAAGATATTGGTTCTTCAAAATTAATCTTTTTTTTAACCTTAAGGGACGGTCTGTCTGTAATATGTATTTGTGTGTGTATGTGTGTGGAGAGAGAACGTCAGAACGATTGAAAAATGCATAATTTTCGAAAACATTTTTCCGGTTTGCGGTTAAAATAATAAAATGTTTAAAATATTCATAGTTGAACCGGGAACCCTATTTTTCTACCTTTTTTATACTCATTTTTTTCTTTTCTAATAATTTAACCGAAAATAATTCCAATTTTACTTTCTGGTCACACGACTATTGTCCACAAAGATAAAGAAGAAGAAAAAGATAATTGTCTCCAAGATGGTATTTTTAACTCGCTATCTAGTGAGCGAATTTAAGAAAAAGACTGCTTTCTTTTCTGTCCACATATTAGCAGCATTGCCTAAACCAGGGAACCACTAAAGCCAGTGGGTTTTAACTCCATTTAACTGACCGACAAAAACTAGGAAAGAAAAATACCTCTCTCAAGATGACGTCCTTGTAGTTAGTAAAAAAATCTTGACCAACGAAATAACCGACAAATAAGCGTGATCTCTCTACAAAACTGACCACCCGATAACAAGGAACTCGTTATACGTGGATGTGGATGACCACCTCATAAAAAAGGCTTCCTCACGGACTGACAGCAACTGTGTTAGCTGACCAGTGACCAGCCCGATATAGAAGCATTCATAGTAGTGTGTCTGACTCTGAACCCATTGAGAAGGTCTTCCCATGGCTTGACCAAAGCGTTGCTTAAAATAACCTGACTAAAACTGGTCACTTATGATGTTTATTTTTTTAGATTGTGTCTATTAATTTATTTTTTTAATTGTTTACAGAAAAAGTTTGGGGTTTTCTTAAAAGATTACTTTGGGAGTTGGAAACATTAAAAAAGCATCTATAAATTGGTTTAAAGGGGTCAGTTGGCTTTCTTTCGAACACACGTACACACGCACAAACAAAAAAATTCTAGGGCTGGCTGGCTGAGTGCGTGTTTTGCTGACCACTACTTTGGTAGCCACGCACCTTGGAAACATTGAGTTGAGCAGGGAGGGTTTTTCTGTCTTTCTTTTCTGTTCTTTCTTTCTTTCGTTTTCTTTTTTCTATTTCTTTTCTTCTTTTTTTTCTTCCAGGGAAATAGGATTTTTGCACTGTGAATTATTTATTTAGAAAAACATATGAAAAGAAAACAAAAGGAATGAAATTGTTTTTATGTATTATTTGCCAACTACACAAAACAAATGAAAAATTTATTGGGTTTTGTGCCGAACGAGTCGAATGTAGACAAAATAATGCATTTTTATTTTCTTTCTTTTCTTTCTCTCTCTCTACCCCCTCTCTCTCTCTTTCTCTCTACCCCCTCTCTCTCTTTCTCTCTACCCCCTCTCTCCTATCCTCTCCTTTATTTGCAAAAATAATCATTGCCTTTGCGCCTGTTTTTACAGTTTTTCGTCTGGCCTGAGCTCTATGAATAATTAACAAAGTATCCACTACATTATTAGAGAAAGAAAGATACTGAGTTAGAGAAAGGGAAAGTTGAAAAACGGAACACACTAACTACTAGGAACGAAGTTTTTCAATCTATTTTCCGAAGCCGATTCGAACGATATTCAAATGGCTTATTACTGACACCTGTGAGAATATGATAGGCTATAATGGCGGGGAGGTGGGTGGAGATCAAGAGAAAGACGGAAAGAGAGAGAGGAGGTGGGAATTAGAGTGAGGGGTGGCAATGCAAGCATTGTCACATAGAAGGATGATTATTACCTCTGCCTCCTCCTCCTGTCATTCAATCACTATTTGAGACACAAGTTGGGGTTGGGGCCCCACTTCATCATCATCAACACATAAAAGCTGGTTGTTGGCCGGTTGAGCAAAGAGGACCTTTCGTTTTATTTTGCTTATCTTCTTTTTAGGTTTTCTTCTAAATTAATGAGAAATTTTGTCGTGCGAAAATTTTTGATCACTAATAAATATTAAATGACCAAGAAGCCACTACCATATTGCGCTGAACGAATGGGTAGACAAGAAAAAAGAAACATGTTATAATTGTGCAGATGGATTTGGTCTGTTTGTTGTTATTAAAAATTATATATTCGTAAAAAAAAAGACATACCTAAGGAATTTTTCTTCAAGTTGATAGGGTTAATTTTTCTTTTCCTTTTTTATTTATAATTTTTGGATTTGGATC
Source organism: Architeuthis dux (assembly GCA_006491835.1). Taxonomy (NCBI): domain Eukaryota; kingdom Metazoa; phylum Mollusca; class Cephalopoda; order Oegopsida; family Architeuthidae; genus Architeuthis; species Architeuthis dux. The sequence goes on along the minus strand of VCCN01000262.1, from coordinate 3,201,770 downwards.
AAATGTAGAATCCTGACCCCAACATTGATTCAAGTCAAAGGCGCAAATTTTCAGATTTAAACCGTACTCAAAATTTAATTCAATTTAATCAAAACAAGGATCAAATGTAGAATTCAGACCCCTCTAAATCCATAAAAGAATATTGTGAAGAAATAGTATCATACAATTTGAAAAACTTATTAATTAAATCGATGTTTGATTACAGAGAGTAACCTGAACAGTTGAACTTGCGTTTTATAACTTGAATTAATTTTGGGGTCCGGATTTTACATTTGATCCTTAGATTTTAGTTGTTGCTGCAGTGCAAGAGGAACTTTTTAGAGTTTAATTTTAGCTGTAAGTTTCAATAAATTGATTTAGATTCACACTCACAGATTTTTTTTTAAAAAGAGGTTTTAATGAAGACCACAATGTGGACAAATCTAATTACGCATTTATGAGTGTATGAAAGTTAATGTATGTGTATAACATACAAGTGCTTTTTTACGTGAGTTTACACTGTACACACCTCTAATCCCACGAGTAAAATATTGAAAGCTGTTTAAATTTTTCAAAATATTTTATAATTTATTTTATTTTAATATTTTCAAATATTCATTTTATTATTGAAATAAAAGTTTAAATCGTGAAAACAAAACGTCATTTCGTTTTACTTTTCACGATTAAAAGTTTTTATTGATTTCAATTTTTACGTTTTTTAAACGTTAAATAAAATTAATCATGATTAAATGTTACTTAGTATTTGCATCTTTTTAAATTTCTTTGTTTTTGTTTATCAAAAATATGTGTACTTTATTACTTTGGAGACTTTAAAATTCATCTCTAAACTAAAACTCTCACTGTTTCTGTCTGTCTGTCTGTCTCTCACCTACCCACTTACTCGCTCACTTTTACACACACACACACACACACACACACACACTAAACATATGTTGAACACTTTCTGGCCACGACCAATATGCTCATTGAACATGTGATGTCTTTTGTTTCTACACACTACCCACACACAAACCTTTACATCTTCTCAACTCCCTGAAGCCCCCGCCCCCATACGCACATATTTTCAAGCACCTATAAATATTTCAGTGTGAGAGTGAGAGGAGGGGGTGTAAAGTGCTTGTTCACGGCTCTATCTATGCATGAATGCCCGTGTATATCTCAATGTGATGTATGTATGTACAATGAAAATGGTTCCTTAACAATTTATAATATATAGTTTTGAAAATCCGAATTTGAAATCCTCACCCGTGGTGTAATCTTAACGTTTTTAATTATACATAAAAACAATTGCATGGTGTTGAACATAGATTTCAACTATATTTTTTCTTTAGTGTTTAAAAAATAAAACCGCAGTACAAACTTTATCTTATGTTTAATATTTAGAATTATAACCAGTCTAATTCAATTTTTTTAAATGAAATAAAAATTAGTTTTATGGAGAATTTATTGTAGATGCTCAAAGTTCTTTTTAATAACTTTATAATCACCCGAGTATAAAATTGTATTAATAAATTAAGTTGATTTTTCACTGTAATTTTATTTTTTTACGTGATGGTGGTTCCATACCAAGTTTGTTAATTTTCTGTGTTCATATATCTACAAATATTGTGCATAAAAAATGCATCCATTTTCTTCAACTTATCAATTTAATTTACATTTAAATTTACACCGTAAACACACGACTTTACTTAATACTTATGAACATACACACTCACACATTATTACAGTCACAGTCACGTATATTCCCTGTTAAAAGGTGTGCTACACCACTGACCACTGACCAGTGTTACTGTTTGTTGTGTAGTATGTCACTTTTGAATGCACTTACATTTGTTCGTGTGATTTGACATGTTTTTTCCCCTATATTCTTTTTCTTTAAATGTCAAATTCATTAAAGTAATTAACTTTGCGCATATTGTCCATCCATCGAGATTTTAATATTTTATGTTTTTTACTGAATTCCAAATTTACCTGTTAAAGTCATTTTCACGCTTCATCGTCGCGATATTAATTATGGATATGCTGATTGATTGAACTTGTCAAGTTTGACGTGTTTTAAAGGTGAGAACATGCCTTTCCTTTTAATAAAATATAGCATATCCGGCGATCTGCACCTACCTCACCTTCAAAATAGGCTTTTTTTTATGCACTGAAAAGGTGACTCCAGCTGATGATACCAGATTTTTAAATCTATAAAAGTTTGCTTCGCTTTGTTTCTACATTGTTTTAGTCAATAATAAAATAAAAACAGGCTTTTTTTTTCTTTTATTAGTTAATAATGTCATTATTGAGTTAAACATTTTTTATTCGGAAAACGTGTCGTTGTGCGCGTGTATACGGAATTACTACACAATTTAAAAAAGATGTCTTGTAAATAGATTCACTAGTCATTACATAGTACGCAGCATGACTATTTTTAGACCGACGAATATCTTGTTTTATTTCTTTTTTGTACCTTGGAACCTTGGTGTATTGTTAAGAAAAGTATCTTTTTTTCCAATAATGCTACTACATAACTCAACCAGCCAGCCATCTAATATAACACGCACACTGGACAGAAGCGACGATGGACATTTTTAAGGGGAGAGACACAGGAAAAACTTTAATGAGCCTTTTTTGACCAGCTAGGCCTCTGTTTTATTCATATCGTATGGACTCGTACTACTATAATTCATGTACTATACTGTACTATACTTCCATAAACTGCGGCTAAAGGAAGTTATGATCATATTATTTCACCTTTCTTGACGTCTACATCAACATGACTTAGGTTATGAATACTGACCACTGTCCGTTTTTTTTAATAATCATGGCAGTTCATTTATTTTATTTTATTTTTTACTAACCAGTAACCTTCGGATTTTGTGGAGGGTGTTTCTACCGTTCGTGTTTTGTTTAGTGTGTATCCAAAAGAAGGCGGAGTGAAAAGTCCCCTCCTCCCCTTTCATTTTATTTTAGTTTTATTTCTCCGGACCTCTTTTAAAGTATTTTTCCCCTCCATATTTTACGAACAAACATTCATTTCTTGCACACACCAATTATGACTCCAACTCTCTCTCTCCCCCCTTTATCTCCCTTTCGCTTTCGCTCTCTCTCTCTCTCTCTCTCTCTCTCTCCGCCCCTTCTCTGTTCGTGTTCCTCATATTTCTTATGGGTGTTGTCTTCGTTGTTTCCGACGATTTCAATCCCACCTCCTTGTGTCGCTTTGTCACTTTCTCTTACATCTTAACCTCACTCTATCTATCTCTTTCTCCTTCTCTCTCTTTCACTTCATGACAATCTCCTTTTTTCCAACCTTTCTCTCTATTTCACTTACACACGCATTTTCAACACATTCACTAATAATAGCACCTCACACACCAAAGGGACATATCGATACTCATGTGTGAAGTAAATTACATATTATAAAACACGACTGAAACCCATAGACTAATACGAAGATTAATACTCATCTGTATTTTTGTTTTAAGTATTAAATTTAATCCATCATTATAGACACTAATAGATTGAATAACTAAATTATTTATTTGTCTGTGTACACACCTTGAATTATTTCAATGAATTATTATTGAAAGTCTGAGTATGTGTAGATATGGAAATATATGAAGTCATTTGCAAATAAAGATATGCACTTTATATTTTAGAAATAAATTATTAAAAAACAACTGGATATTCTATATACAGTTTTTTTTCTAGTAGATACAATATTAGAAAAATACTGCATATGAAATATAAACATATGTATACACACTAAAATTAATTATTAATAGTACATTAAACAAGTTATAGCAAGAATCACTATTTCATTCATTTTCTTGTGTTTGCACACACACATACACATATATGTATATATGCACATACTTGCATATCTATATTTACCTATCTATCTCTTTCTCTCTCTCTCATATATATATATATATATATATACACACACACACGCGCAAATGTATATTACATACATGCACACACACATAGAGAGAGAGAAAAATAGAGACACTCTCTTCGATATCGTTTATACATATACCAAAGTAACCACACATTACACACACCCACACACTTGTGTGAAGACAGATAATCAAAGTCATTGTTGTATCTACATTCATATATAAGCATGTGTACACACAAGATACACACACACACACACATAATTATACACATATATTTATACATGTACATGTGTTTGCATCCATATATGAGAAGAAAGCCAAATAATCACTTTGATATCTCAAAAAACATGTCAACAGACACACACACACATGCACTCACACACACACAGAGTCATAGCTGAGGAGGGGTGGGGGCTATTTGGACCCCCCCCCATGGCCCCCAATGGAGGACAACCACCAAAAGCTTTACAAATAGTAGTTCACCTAGTGCATTTCTACTGATATTATGCAGTAACACTAGATTTTGATGCCCCCCCCCAGGAGCCAGGCTCCCCAGCCCCCAAATCTAGCTACGTCTGCTCACACACATACATACTCACACATAAGCATCTGCCATAAAGTGATCCATAGCAAGCTAGTTTGTTTCTCAATGGGTGCACCACTCTTGAAGCCTTGTGCCAAACTCTGCTAAGTTTAGGAAACATCTACCCTTACAGTTATGATATCAATATCAAATACTGTATATACTCATATATAAGTCAATCTTGTGTATAGGTCGGCCCTTGATTCATGGTCAGGAAATCGTTAATATATGATATGCTTTTTTTAAAGCCAAGGGTTGCTCCTAGTCCTTCTCATTATGTCTGAATTTCATCCTTACAAAATGTTGACTCATGTACGGGGCGGCATGCAGGGGTACAGCGTATACCTACTTCTCAATTTCCAGGGTTTTTTGTTCAATGTCTATTAATAGAGACATTACCATATACCTAGTTCCCAAATCAAAGCCTTAATATATACCTAATTCCCCAAACCCATTTCCATCACTGCTCATATATAGGTCGACCACCAATTTTTGCCTGAAAATTCGGTCTTCAAAACCCGACCGATACATGAATATATACGGTATCTCATTTTTTTTGCTGCCCATGGGGGACATTTACATTTGGAAAGTGTGTACATATGCATGTGTGTGAATTTGGTTTGATCTATAACAATCTGGGTGTGTCGAAACACATAAAAATGACAAACACCTCCATATATTTATGTTTATATATAAGATACTAAATGATAGGTGGGTTGAGATCTACTAAGATGCTTGTTTTATACACCAAAACACTATTTGTATGTCATATAATCAGATAAGTGTTAAAATGTTCATATACAGGGTTTTCTTATTGCATGGGAACACTGGGCAGTTGCCCAGGGGCCCTACGATTTTAGGGTCCATTGGGCAGTTTCCTGGGAGCCCCATGCTTTTAGGGGCCCTGAATTTCAATTTGAAAATAAAAACTTAATATGTTGTGGGTGAGGTGGGTTATGGGCCCCAGCATATTGCTTTGCATGGAGGCCTCAAATATTCTTAAGATGGCCCTGTTCATATATCATGTTAATGTTTTCATTTTACAGGAGCAGGTAATTTCATGATTATAATTAATTCACTAGTTATTTAAAGCATATTTATGATAAGCAAATTGTGTTTATTCATAATACACAATTATCAGTTTGCACAATATGGTTTGCATAGCTAAATTAATACGTATGTGTATATGAAGATATATCTACCTAATCATAAATATATTTTATTTTACACACACACACACACATTTTTCTCCTGAAATGTCAATACTGCACCCCTCTGTTGTCTATGCCCTAGACGATTGCCTAGTTTGGCGTAATAGGTTGCGTTGGCCCTTTGCTTCCAAGGTGGACGCAGGTTCAATCCCCACACGGTGCTCGTTTCTTTATTTACATTTACGTTTTAGCAGTCGTTCATACTGCGCCAAGCAAATATAGGTTCCAAACGAATTAAATGTCTTTATAGTTATCATGTTCTGTCGGATATAAAATTATCAATTATTTGATTTCATACTGTCGGCATAGGGGACCACATAATATTCGTGCCTAAATACAAATGTGAGAATAGAGAGACCAGCAAAGTGTATAGTTAAAACTGGAGCTAGAAAGACCAACAATTTAAGCATTTACTCCTTATTATGTCTAGAAAAAATGTTTGTTTTTTTAAAATTCACATAATAGGTTTTTAGTAGGGGGGGGTCAATTTACAATGTAAGGTTTTGCTAAATTGGTCCCTCAGTTTGTTTTTGGAAAATTTTTACTTTTTTAGTGATTACTGCTCAACAAAAGTCGTGAGAAGCAACCTATTCATTAATCACCCCTTTTTCCAATCTTTTAATTGATCACCCCCAACACAGCATGCTGCCAAACGATATTGGTCACATGACAGTTTCTATTGAGTGACTAACCAGACCTGTTTCTCATTAAAGTTATTTCTATTTTTCTCTCATTGAAGGTGAAAGAAAAGACTTGTAAATGTTAACCTTATTTTACCGTCTGATTCTGGTTAAGAGGTGATAAAATTAATACCTAATTATTCAAATACAAAAATACCTATTTGCTTTTAAATCTCCAAAAGTTTTTTGTTTTTTTATAAAATCCACCAAGAAATGACCAAGTGGTTTATTACTGTATCAGACACAGACAGTGAGAAAATAGCACCCCCCACACATATACACATACATATGTGTGGCCTAGCTTCTTCCATGCCAACCGACCGTGACTTTGCTAACTTTTGCCAAGTCTTACCGGCAAACCTTTCTATCTCATCCCTCCATCTTATGTCTGGTCTTCTCCTACTGCATTTGCTATCTCTAGGGAACCAATCTGTTCACCTTTTGCTATCCATTCTTCTTGTTATGTGTCTAGCCCATCTCCATTTTTGTTGCTTAATCACTTTTATGATATCTTCTACTTTATCCTTACACTTTTGCTTTGGTGTTTATGTATATTTCTTAAACATACATACATACATATCTGATATATTCATATATATAAATTTGTAGACACATACTGTATATATACATATACATCAATATGTATTATTATATCATTATTATATCTAGTTACGTTAATGTTTCATCCTTTGAGCAGTACTTACAGTACTGCTCAAAGGATGAAACATTA
>VCCN01000262.1:3025083-3038681 GCA_006491835.1 Architeuthis dux | reverse complement strand
AAGTGAATTTACATCAATATGTGTAAGGATGTATTCATACCTTTTTGCTGTTGTGAATCTGCAAATTTGTGTACAGATCTTCAAGTCAAATGCAGTGTATGTGCATGTTCACATTATAATATGCATGAAAGTGTATACATATATGTCTGTGTATGTCTGTGTGTAGTTATGAGTATCTTTCATCTTGTGGATATTTTGAGCTTGTTACAAGGTAAGCAGTTTAAAAGGGGCAACCCATCCCAAATATTTGTTGAAATATTTTCTCATATTTCACCAGCTGAGATGAACAGGGTATGAGTGTTGGGACTGGGGTGAACTCAACAAGGTAAAGGCAAAGATTTTAAAATAAAAATTCCAACTGAAGGTGAACCAAGGGTAAATCAGGGCTCCTGGCTAAATCATTCCTTGTACCCCACAATTTGCAAACCAAAAACAAAAAATTAACTTTCATTTTCACTTAAATTATTAATTCTTTCCCCCCAAATATTAAAGAAATCTTTTGTTGTCATTAATATCTTTTGAATTTTCAAATATTTGAATGGCTTGGCTTTGCGAATGAATATTTTTGGGAAGGGTTCTCCACAGCAGTAGGACCATAGATGGTGGGGCCTGTGTGCGGAATAAACCCTCCAGCCTGCGTGATGAAGTTTTAAGGTGAAGTGTGACTTGTGCAGGGCTGAAAATCTATATGTGAAACCGGCAGTACCGCTTGTAATGAACCATTAAAATTTATTCCCGCATATATATATATATATATTCATTCCATATTGAAACAAGTTCTTAATGGCAGGCTGACTACACTGTGTTACTTGCCACTGCAATCTTCAAGTCAGCAATGGCCAGTTTTTTTTTCTGTTAGTGGACATTTCTCCCTGTCCTCTTTTTGATCTGGCACTTTTCAGATTCCTACTATTCACAGAGCTATCCAATATACATATCTATATATATGAATGAATGAATGACTTGGCTCCACGGACAGAGATTTTGGACGTGTTTTCCGTATCTTTGTTCAGGTCCTAGGTAGGCGGGGGCCTGAACGCGGGAAATCCATAGTCTGCGCAACAGAGTTTTAAGGTGAAGTGCAATGTGCGCACAGCCGACCCCACCCTTTAAGCCTTGGGTTTGCATGCTATGGTCCACCATAGTGGCATGGATAGCAGCATTTTCCCTAGGTTATAGGTTTGACAGATGTTTCCTTATATATATATATATATAAGCACACTGTAATTTCCTGAATATGATGTTTTTTTCATTATAAGCCCCACAACGTTCCTTCATTTTAAGAATGTTCTGCTGTTCTCATATTTATTAATATAGATGACAACTTTGTGTTTTTGATAAATTAAACAGAATAAAAACAATCAAAATGAGAAAATTCCCTGTTGTGATGTCAGATTTTTCAGTAATATCTGGCTGTTAAATACTTTCTAAGCAGCTTGTCCGGGGCACCAGGAACCCTAGGGTTGGCCCTGCATGGAAGCATTGCCATCAATAATAGGTCACCAGCAATTAAAGTTTGTTTTAAAGTTTATTTATCATGGAATTTATCAAAGTTGTTTTCATCTTCGATTTTCATACCTGTATATTTCTGACTAAAATAGTTCTACTAATAATTTCTAATTTCTATTCATAACCACAAACCCTCTTTGCTGGCAGAACTTTTATTTTGTTTTAGGGGTCACTGAACCAAGTTGATTCAGAGGATAAATTTAGGCAATTAATGAAGTGTTGAAATGACTCCTCCAATGACTCTCAACTCTCCCATACAGGTAAAAGTCATCAAAAGAGGTGGTTTCTTATCTACTCAGGAGGCTACACCTGGTTATTTTATGCCCGTTCTGCTTATGGCTGCGTGCCATTGTTTGACAAATGTACTGTAATTATAGAATGAGGAGTTTGAAAACATTGTTAAGAGCTTTGTTTATTCTTACTGCCTTGTTTGAAGTTAACAATGTTTATATTGGTTATTCAGCATCAGGTAATGTGGCACCTAACCTATAAAACTTTACAGGCACATCTGGGATGGATTTTCATCATCTTAAATATACTAAGGAGGGTGCCAGCTTTTTCTACATGATGCCAGATCAGGTTACCTTTTGTAACAAAGGTTTCGGGTGTCAAGTTTCTGGAGTCTGAAAACAATTTCTTAGACTAGAGAATAGTTGAGAATTTAGAATATGGTTTTCTATTTCAGAAAACTGTTTATTATCATGGATTTCAATTGTTATCTTTTAGACTTACATAGATAATGTAAGTTTATGTCCGGCAGCATTCGCGCTTGTTTTCTGAAATTTCAGATATTTTTAGTGATCACTGCCCACTAAAAAGCGAGTGAAGTAACTTATTCATTGATCACCTTTTTTTATTTTTTAAATGTTGTTTTTGCAGTTGTGGATCTGCAAATTTGTGTACAGATCTTCAAGTCAAATCCAGTGTATGTACATGTTCATGTTATAATGTGTATGCAAGTGCATACATATATGTCTGTGTATGTATGTGTGTAGTTATGAGTATCTTTTGTTATTGTTTTCATAATCATTACTTTATTATTACTAATGTTTAGCATAATATTTAACTAGGTTTTAGGAATTGAAACCAACCTCCAATTCATGTAAAGCAAACACACACACATTTTGTATTCCTAAGATTTTTTAAATTTCAATTTTTAAAGAATGAATTCAGTACACATGTTGAGATGTGTTAAAAGTATAAAATGAAGGAACATTTCCTAAAATAAAAAACTTTCTTTCAACCATCCTTTCTTCCATCCTCCTCCCCTTTCTTTCATCTTTCCTTTCTTCCATCCTCCTCCCCTTTCTTTCATCTTTCCTTTCTTTCATCCTCCTCCCCTTTCTTTCATCTTTCCCTTCTTCCATCCTCCTCCCCTTTCTTTCAAACTTCCTTTCTTTCATCCTCCTCCCCTTTTTTTCATCTTTCCTTTCTTTCATCCTCCTCCCCTTTCCTTCATCTTTCCTTTTTTCCCATCCTTTTTCCTTTCTTCCATCCTTCCTTTCTTCCATCCTCCTTTCCTTTCTTATTACTTTATCCTTCATAATCTTTCCCTCTTTCTTTCATTTTTTTCTTTCTTCAATTACTTCTTGTTCTATACTATTTATGTTTCTCTATTTAACTTTAAGATTTCTTTCCCTGTCTTCTTTTCCCATTTCTTTCTTTGAGTTTTCTTTGCACTCACCTTCACTCTTCATTTGTTTGCCTTTTTTGTTTCTTTCTTTTTCTTTTTAATTGCTTCTCTCATTCCTACATACCTTCTTTCTCTTTCTTTCTTTCTTTCTTTTGTTCCCCACTTTACTCTTTCTCCATTTTTTCTCTCTAAGTATCTTTCCTTTATTCTACCCTTTTTTAAGCTTTCATTCTTTCTTGATTCTTCTTATTCATTAATTCTTTCTGCTCCTATCTTTTTCAGCATAGTCTTCTTTCTTTTTGTTTCTTCTTGTTCTCCAGTTTTAGCCTTTTTTCTTGCTTCCTTTTCTTTCTTTCTCTATTTCTTTCTTTCACTATTTCTTTCTTTCACTATACCCCATAATCTATCACTTTCTTTTCATTCCCCACCTTTTCCATAATACTTTCTTCCCTTCTTTTTTTTTAGTTTTTTCCCCTCTGTTTTATCTATTCCTTAATTTTCAACCATTTCCATTTTCTTTGAATTTCATTCCCATCTAATTTTTCTTCTCCCCCCCCCACACTTCTTAAGAGTTTTTGTCCTTGAAACCAAATTCTAAAACCAAGATTGGAACCCCCAAGGGAGGGGCCATTGACCCAAGCAGGATTAGTCAGTCAAGACATTTTAGTGACAATACATACACTTACCATTGTAAAAACTCATTATGTTTTGCTTTATTTCTCACACTTCGACTACCCACCCTCAACACCCATATCCTTCCACCCAACTTATCACTCGTCAAAAAATATAAATTGATATAAAAATAAAATTAAAAATACTCTCAACTTTGGCCGTATGTCCCTTCCTTTCTCATGGCGGTGAATTCTTGCTTCGAGCGATCCATCTGTAAATGGCTAAGGATCATGATCTGGACTAGGTCTTGGCATCACATTGGTGGAAGAAGGATGGGGCAATTCTTTGACAAGCCGGCTTAGATATTTGTTCACTGTTATTGTCAGGATTGGCACCGTTTCTTTTTCTTTATTTTGTTTCCATTTTTTATTATTATTGGTATTTCAATTTTCAAACCATCGCAAATTCTTCTCCTCCTTATCCCGTCAAACCTGCCAACAATTCATGCACACATTTCTTTTTCAGTCTGTCCACTCCCCATCAGAAAAAATGGAAAAGGAAATGAAAAGAATACATAAAAAAAAAAACGACTCTCAAAAACCACAACCTTAACCACGATAACAAAACAAGTCGATCAACTCATCATATATACAGCGGCCATTTAAATAAATAAATAAATAGAAGCAGATATAAAAGGAATACAAAAAATATATTTTTTCAATTTTGATTCTTGGAAACATTGTAACCACTTTGACTGGGTCCATTAATTTTATTCATCATGCCAGTCACCTGATCAGCTAATCAGGTTCCTGCTCAAACAATATTCACGCCACTAATGTCGCTACCTTCATTTTCAAGTGTCTTCAATGATCCATGAAATATTCTCCAATTTTCGTTTTTTTTCTTTTATCAAATCTTCTACTTCCTCACTTTTTCTCTCTTCTTAGACTTGACAGGTCTCTAATTTATTTCATCTTGCACTATTTCCTTTATTTTCCATCACCCATTTCTTACTTTCTCTCTTTCTTTGCTTCTTCCTTCCTTTCTTTCTTTTTCATTCTTTCTTTTTCATTCTTTCTTTCTTTTTCTCTCTTTATTCCCACACACGCTTTACTTTTATCCTTACTTTTTCTATCACTTCATTCCTTTCTTATCGGCGGCAAACATCCTCATTATCACCCTCTCGTTTACTGGCTTTGTTGCTCTCTAGACTCTCCCCCCTCTCTCTCTTTCTCTCTCTGTCCTTACTTTCTCTATCTCTTTATTCTATTTCTTTCTTAACACCCAACCACTCTCACTTCCAATTCCTTATATGCTGATTTCCCTTATGTTATTTTCTCTTGAAGTACTTTCTAACCTCTCCACCTGCCTTCCTTCATTCCAACTTATTAACCCCCGCCCCTCCTCCTCCACTTCTCTTTTTCTTCCATTTCCCCTTAAATATTTTCTTCAGATTTCTTGGTCTCCCTCCTCTTCTCTTTTCATCCTTTGAAACTTTCTCTTATTTCCACCTTCTTTACAATCTCTCCACAATTCATCTCTGATTTCTACCTGTTCCCTCTTTCAGGGCCAGACTCTAGGGTTCCCAACGCCCTGGACAGGCTGAACTTCAGCGCCCTTCGAATCTAACTGCGCTTGTCATCAGTCATGAGAATTTCATTTGCCAAGTGTTACTCTTACATTCACCACCACAAAAAAAATTTAACTGTCAAATATTCCTGAAAAATCTGACTTCGCAATAGGGAATTTTCTTATTTTGACTGTTTTTATTCCGTTTATTTATTTATTTTCCACTTTTTTCCATTTGTATTTGGAAAGTCCTACTGTCTCAGGCACATGACAGGCGCCCTCTAGCACTTGGCACCCCGGGCGACTGCCCATGTAGCCAGTACCTATGGCTGTCCTCTTTATTTCTAAAACCAAATTTTCTCCTCTCTTCATCGATCTTCCGCACTCTCTTATTTCATCCCCGCCTTTTTTTTCATCATTTTTATTGTTATTTCTGTCAATAACTTCTCTTTTTTATTATTATTATTATTTATAATTATTTTTTTATCATTCATTCTTTTTTATCATGAAATCCCCATTATTTGTCTTTTCAGGTTTATCTAAACCTTGCCCTTTTTTCTTATCTTCCCTTTCTTCTCTGATTTTAACCCCCCCCCCACACACACACACCCTGTAACCCGGGTCTTACTATTTGTATGCTCTCCTCACCCTCTAACCTAACTTTAACTCCTCCTCCTTCTTTTATCTTCACTTTTAATCTTCATTATTTTTATTTCCCTCTTGATATCCCATTCTTTTTCTTTTCCTTCCTCTCACTCTGTTATCTTTGTTCCTCTTCCAGTTTCATTTCAACCTCTTCCTTCACTTCATCCGAAGTCTATTTCCTGTCCAATCTAAAGAAAATAAAAATTCTATCTCCTTTGGGGTCACCCAGAGTTTGAAAACTCTTTTCACTGTTGCAGCAAAGATTTTTTTTTGAACTCAAATCTGATTGTGTTGGAAGTTAACTGGATTCGACCTCTAAACTTCATTTGGTATTTCTTATAATAAATGACTGACAGACCCATAGAAGCTTCTCTTCATTCCTGTTGGAAACTGTCAACCAAACTGTCACCATAGGTTTCTTCTGGTTTTTTCTTTGGCTCTGCATGTATGTATCATGTGTACAGGCAACCCCAATGAAGCTAGAAGGCTGAAAATTCAAACATTTACTCCTTATTATGTCTAGGAAGAACGGTTTTTGTTTTTTTAAATTCCCCCTGAATAGGTTTTTAGTGGGGGGCTCAATTTGCAATGTAATTTTATGCTAAATTAGTACCTTAGTTTGTGTCCGGCTGCATTCATGCTTGTTTATTGTAAATTTTAACTTTTTTATTGATCACTGCCCAATAAAAGGCGAATGAAGTATCTTATTCATTAATCACCCCTTTTTCAATTTTTTCAATTGATCACCCCCAACACGGCTGACAGTTTCTCTTGGGTGTTACCAAATCTGTTTTTTAAAAATTTCCAGTGAAATCTATTGATATGCAGAGGAAGCCACTTATTGTGATCACTTTGGGACAAGGTCATTTAGATGACAATAACTACGTGATAACATTAAGAAAAGGATATAAAAGTTGGAATAATTCACTTTCAATTTTATTAATTTACATTCATTGTTATAAATTCATTGTTATAAAAAACTTTACATTATAAAAAAATTAATATGAAATTTATTTTTTAATTTTGAATTCATTTTAAATATTTAGGACCAACTGATTTTGATAACAATAACTGTTTGATAATATTTTCAGTGATTATAATAAATGGCTTCTTCTGTATCAATCCTTTTACAACTTTATTTGGGACTGAAGAATTTTAAATTGATATCCTATTGTAACTTTTAAGATCCAAAACATAAATTCTCTTCAAGATAAATTTTTTAGTATAATTATTATTATATTTATGCTAAAGTTTTCACACCAGTAGTTATGATAATGGTGTTAGACAAGCCATTATTATTATCATGATTATATTTCATATATTTGCATGTTCACACCAGATATCTGGTGGTCATCAGTGGAGATTGAGTGGCAGCAAGTCTCCTCAGATCTCCAGCACCTTTCTCTGTATCCTTGCAGACACCAGCACTGCTGTGGAATGGACAATCTCAATTCTTTTTCAAATGTCTTATTCATTCAATCACAATTCTAGTGGTTTTTGGTGCAGTTCCAAGTTTTCTAACTATTATGGGTACTCCCTTCACCTTCATATTCAACCATTTTCTCAGTTCCCAGGTCAGGTCCTGGTAATTTTCAAATTTTGTCTTTTCTTTTGTCTTCACCTTGTGGTCTATCTACATGCATTGCCATGTCTACAATCTGATAGATTTTGTTTTCCTTCTTTAAAACTATCAGATCCAGTTTTTTTGCTTGGATGGAGTGTGCAGTTTGGATCTCAAAGTCCACCAGTATCTTCAGTGGTGATTCTGGTGTAAGACAAACCCTTTGTGATTATAATGATTGTCACAAGATAAATCTCTGTATTTATATGATCAATTACCATTGTTTATTATTAATACTTATCTCTGATATTTTTAATCATAATCTATGATAGTATGATGATTTCTTGTCTTCTTCATATCACATGAAGCTCAACTGGCATAAAATGGATAACTCTCTTATCCCCTGTTGTAATATCCTTTATAACATTTGTATATTTGTAAGACAAGTTATCATTTTTACTTACTGACTTATTCAGAATAACCACCTCATTTTCGCAGCTTATATATAATAAATGTGCAACAAATATTTGTAGATATTCTGGCAGTACATATATTGTATAGCAGATTAGTAAGCAGCACAGATTGGAAATAAAACTAGCATTGCAAGGGAAATTATGTATCACCGCCATGCTGTGTTGGGGGTGATTAATTAAAAAGTTGGTGTGATCAGTAAAACATGTCTGAATTTTCAAAACAGCAAACTAGTGACAAATTTAGCATAAGCTTACATTGGAAAATGAACCCCCCACTAAATTCTATTTTGGAGGGGAATTTTCAAAAAACAAAAAAGTATTTTCCCTACTCATAGAGGAGAGTGTGTGTGCAACATTTCAAGTTTCTACTATGAACAGTTATGGCTGGGCAAAGTCTGTATACATAGATAGATAAATACATATAAATGTGTGAACATATGAATAACCTAAACTTTGGTAACAGTGATTGAAAAAGGCCTCTTGCAAGATTCAAACTTGCATCCCTTATACCTGGGAGCCTGCTTTTCCAGCTTATATATAATAAATGTGCAACAAATACTTGTAGATATTCTAGCAGTACATATATTGTATAGCAGATTATATTTTTCATGTACTTACCCATGATCCTTTACTATCAAAATGTTTTTATATTTATGAGACCAGATATTGTTGCATCTCAAGAATTTATTCTGATCAAAATCTTCATTTGTTTTTTAATAATGTTTACATTAAAGAGTTATCTGATATTTACCTAAGGCTCTTGTCCACTTGCTCTGAATTAATCTAAAAAGAAATGAACAGATAGATTGCCTTACTGATTAGGCTACAAAGACCAACCAGTTATAGTAATTCAAATCTAGCCCTATAGTCTATATTTCTTATTTTCCCCAAACACAATCTCCTCAGGATAAGGGATGCAAGTCTGAATCTCGTTTGAGGCTTATTCTTTATTTCCAATCTGTGCTGCTCACTAACAATTGTAGAATGACGGTCTGAGAGTTGTCAAAAGTAGACAAAGTAAGATGAAAGAATTACTAGTCAAAAATTAATAGTAGTATAGAACTGTGTTTAACTCATAGGCGCCGACTTTTAGTTTTCCCTCAAATGGGGCTCAAATAAATAAACGTTACGTTGAAGCTATTCAATTTAATTGTATAGAAACATGTATTATCAGTAATAACATTTAACGGTTACCATGCTTGTATTAAAGTCCATAATTCCCCTCAATATTAAAAAAAGAATGTTCAAAATAGTATTAAATCTGATTTAAAATATTTTTGTTTTAAATACCTTCAATGTAAAATACGTTCTGAACAAAGTTTTGTTTTATATACCTTCAATGTAAAATACATTCTCAACATATCCAATGAAAAAAAATAACTAAACAATGCAATAATTCTGTCTATTTTAAAAACAAATTAAATTAATAGTGACAAAGCTTGATGGTGCACTTGTATTAAATTGTTTGTCAGTTAATAACAGCGGAGGGTCGGCCCGTCGACAATTTTCCCAGGAGTGGCTCAAGCCTCCAAGCATCCCATGTAGTCGGCGCCTATGGTTTAACTGCTTTACTTTTTAACTGAAAGTGATAAATCTTTGAATACTGTTCGTTCACTGGTTTGTCTACATAATAAATATACTGAGTAGCAATCACAGTATCACAGTATCACAGTATTGTGCTGTTAGAGGTAATTCATTTATTTCCCATTTCTGAATCTGAGCAAATTTTGATGATTCCATTTGCCAAGAAGTTGTTAAGCTAAATCAAATTGTTATTGCTTCATTTTTCTTTAATGCTGTTAAGAAAGGAATGAAACCAAGCCTACCTGAATCCGTTGTTTTAAACCACTTACCAGTTATCTTGTCCCTAGCATGTCACAGACTCAAAATTAAAGAATTGAGCAGAAGGGTTATATTAAGGCTTTGTCAATCACCTTCACTTCATTTTTTGAAAGAAATTTAATTTGTGTACTCAGGAATTATTAACAATTAAGTCACCCATCTTTTCTCTTCTTTTCCCTTCTTCACTGGTCTTCTCTTTTGTTTTAGCTCTACTACACCAATACATACTGTAAGGATTATTATGATAGATATTAACAGATTTAAAATGCAACAAAAGACGTACTCACACAGATCCAATTTATTCATACATATTTACAATGACCGCACTCAACACAAAATGCATCTTCTCAATCTCCTAAAACCAATATGCCTTTCCCAGCCACAAGGACATAAACAGTGGCACCTTACCGGAAATCGATAAGCATTCTCCTGTCTAAGGGGAATAACACATTACAGACAATGAGAATACTTAGTTACCTACCATCACTTTTTATTATTCACTCTTTTATTCATTACTAGTTGCTTTGCTAATGGTTATCATAACTGTACAACAACAGGCTCAGCTGATGGCTGCTACCGATACTATAAGCGTGACACACACGGTAGAGAGGGAGAGGGAAGGAAATAAAGTTAGGTAGTTTAATAAGGGGGTAAGAAGAGAGAGGGGAGAGAATATAGTTAGGTAATTTAATAATTTGGAAGGGAGAGGGGTGAAAAGAAAGTTAGATAGTTATAGGGTAGGAAGAAAGGGAGGAGAAAAGATGTAGTTTAATAAGAGGGTAGGAAGGGAGAGGGGAGAAAATATAGTTAGGTAATTTAATAATTGGGTAGGAAGAGAGAGGGGAGAAAAAAGTTAGGTAGTTATAGGGTAGGAGAAAAGAAGTAGCTTAATAAGAGGGTAGGAAGGGAGAGGGAAGAAAAGAAAGTATGGTAGTTTAATAAGAAAGTAGGAAGGGAGAGGGGCTGATGGCTGCTACTGATACAATATGTGACAGACCCGGCTCTTATTATATATATGATTTCTTTGCTCTTTTTCCTCTGCTTCTGACATGATCATAGAGCAAACCTAAACTTCTTCTTCTCTTTTACGACAAACCAAATGCAACGTGCTGAACATTTTAAAAAAAGGTATAGTTTGTATTTTCACACAGAAAATTTAGACTCAACCTAACAGTTTTGTTCAACATAGCACTTGTTTGTTGAGTTTATGAGATTCTCAATTGTCTGTTTGTTGTAAAAAAAAACAGAAAGATCTTTTTGTATTTCATTTTTGACAAAATAATTCTCATTATTATCCTTGCATTTTTTCAACACTTATTTCGTATTTCTCTTCAAGTTTATCTTTAAGGCTGTTTTTTTGTCCAGTTTTATGCTCCAACGGTAAAAATGCATTATGAATGTGCTCTTCTTTTCAGCACAGGCATTTTTTATTTTCTAATTCTATTGTTAATATTATTTTTTTTAAATAAAAATCTTTTTATTCCCTTTCATATATCTCCTCTCTCTTTAATTCTTTTTCCCACCATTCAGAGTTTAACCATTTTTAGCACTTTTTCTTTTAGATTTTCTTTATAATGATTTTCACTTTGACTTCAAAAGACGATCTTTTGATAGTTGATTTCATTACCTCTTCTATTTTCCTTGCTTTTATTTCATTTCATTTTATCATTTAAGCTCAATCCAATATGTTGAATTTAGCTTGGAATTAATGCCTGTGAATTCCCAGTTGAATTCTCTGGCGAAGGCATGTTAAAAGCTCTTGGTAATGATACATAATTGATGTAAATGGTTTGTCCAACCATAGCACTGACTAAATCTATTTGCATACATTGTTGTTAATGTTATTGTAAATGTTTGATTTTTGTTTTTTTCAACATTTTTTTGCCTTTCAATTTTCGTACTTTCACTTTCACTTTGGTTCATTCATTTTTTTTTCCTTTTAAAATTATTCTCTCTTTTTTCTCTTCTTCTGCGTTTTTTGCCTCTTTCTTAGTAACCCTACTCTCTCCTTTTTTTTATCTAGTACTGCTTCTTTTTTCTCTTTCCTACACACTTTTTCTTCTCTTTTTTCATTCTTTCTTTCTCCTCTTTTCTTTCTTCCTCTCACTTCTTTTTTCTTTCTTTCTACTTTCTTCTTTCTCCTCTTTTCGTTCCATTCTTCTCTTTTCTCTGTTATTTTCTCCTTTCCCTCTTTCTCTCTTTCTTTCTCCCTTTTTCTCTTTTTCTATCTCTTCCTCCTCTTTTCTCCTCTCCTTCTTTCTCTCTGTCTCCTCTCCTCTCCTCTCCTTCTTCCACCAATTTTCTCCTTTCTTTCTTTTTCCTCTTTTCTCTTTTCTTTCTTTCTTTTTCCTCTTTTCTCCTTTCTTTCTTCCTCCTCTTTTCTCCTTTCTTTCTTGTTCCTCCTTTCTCCTTTCTTTCTTCTCTTTTCTCCTTTCTTTCTTTTTCCTCTTTTCTTTCTTTCTTTCTTTCTTCTACTTTGTTTGTTTCTCTCTTTATTCTCCTCTCCTGTTTTTTCTATTTCCTCCCTCACAAGGGAATATGTAGAAGTGTAAAAAGTTGAATTTTAAATAATTAAGAACCCAGCATATCCACCATTGGCCACCCACCCACGCACACCAGAAGATAGCAGGTTACTAAATGTGACCATTGCAGCAATGGGGAATCAATAATGTAATCAAGTTATTTATCCAGGATTGAATTGCTATTCACACAACAAATTGTCAACATTATTGATGAGATCTCTACCCAACCCGTCCTTTACTGGACATTACCAATGCCACTACCAGAGACACAACTATCGAATGTGCATTGAAATGTGACAAAATAAAGAATTTCCAATCCATTTTGGGAATTGAATTTTCTCAGACTTTATAAATAAATGAGTAAAATAATGAATAAGAGACAAATAATAATTGATAACAAAAATTTGAATTTACATTTTTTTCTCTTCTTTTTAATATTTCTTTTTTTACAATTTGTTTTTAGATTTTATTCTGATCAGTAAATTGAATAAATTTCTTAAAAGGGAGTAATTTATTCATCATATGCTACTGACATATTTTTTTACATGTTTAAAAGGTTTTATTTGAAAAACAATATGCTAGGCTTTGCTGTAATTTAAAAAATGGTCTTTAGGATCAAGTGAAGGGGAAAATTGACTGTGAAATTTTTCATGAAATATTAATTTTTAAGAAATACGCCATTATAACAACATTATCATCAACAGTAGTGGCCATTGTCCTTCACAATATGGCAAATACATTTTTCACTTAAAATAAACAAATGCAGCGTCTTTATGAGCAATATGCATTATTTCAGGGTCAGTTTTCTCTGTATCAGGTTTTTAGAATTGAAAAAATGGAGGCAACGATTGGAAGTAGACTAAGGATATTAAGAAATCTAATGAAAATAAAGGGTTGGGGATAGATCCTTCTCTCGCACATCTCACTTAGAGAAGGTGAAATTGCAAAAGTTAATCTTGTAGTTGACTTTTTCTTAGCCAAAGATAGAAGATACTAGAATCGACATTAAGGTCAGATTAAAAAATGTGATACTAGTTGCAGGCCAACTTTTATCAGACTATTCCATAGCCATCTGCTCTAATTCACTCAGCTCTGAACTTATACACTTTTGAGTTGTTATCTGATACAAGTAAAAGGTTTCAAAATCAAATTTAAAAGTTTTAAATAAGATAAAGGAATAAAAAGTCCAGTGGTCTTCAAACTTTAACCCCTTAAAAAAACAACTTTCCTTT
>VCCN01000262.1:2989695-3001661 GCA_006491835.1 Architeuthis dux | reverse complement strand
CAATGTATATTTGAAATTATTCCAGAGATCTTGGTTCTTAGACAATGAAATATTGAGTAAAATAACTGACAGTGTGGTTTATTCTTGCCTAGTTTGGAAAGAATAAGACAAAATGTTTAGTGTACAGGGGTGTAGCCGAGAGAAAGGTAGGGACATTTGAAAACACCCCCGGTCCCTGAAATGAATAGGGCGCAAAAGCTTTATTGATAATATTTTACCTATTTTATTTCTACTGCCAAATCTAACAATATGTTGGAGGAGGCCCATCAAGGAGCCAATCCCCCAGCACCCTGGACCCCCAAATCTCTAGTTATGCCTCTGTGTATAAACATGAAAAGGAAGGAAGAGACACCAATAAAAGATGATAAAAAGGAAGGATGATAGTGGACCAAGAAGAGAATTGGAAATTCTCATAGTTTTAAAGATTTCTTTTTCATCTTACATGGAAGAAATTGATCTTTTGTGATGTTTTAATCTTCTTAGGTGAGGATTTCTTTATGAAAATGATTTATAGAGAAGGATCAGGCAGCAATGGGACTGAATAACAATGCTTGAGGGGTTTCTTTTTATTTTGTTGAAGTTTAAAATTGCAGAGTTCCAATATTCTGTTTCTGATAAAATCTTCCATTGGCCACTATCACCAGTGATGGATATGGAGGGGGGATATGCAGGGGTACAGTGTATACCTACTTCTCAATTTCCAGGTTTTTTGCATACATATTCAATGTCTACTAATGGAGACATTACTGTATACCTAGTACCCAAAACCTAGCCTTACCATATAGCTAGTTCCCAAACCTATTTCCATCACTAACTATCACATGTTATATTCAAAATGTAAACAGCAAAATTAAATTATCAATTATTTCTGATTATTTTCTCTTTCATTCTACTTTTTTGGCTTTTTATTACAACACTCTAGTTGTGTATACATTTATTCTACAGTTACACCCTTAAAGAGCTATCTGCAAAAGGAGCTGTTTACAAAAGAGGTACTAGAAAAGAGCTAAGGAATAGAAAAGGCTTGATGCAGGAAAGAACTAAGGACACAATCAGTGGCGTACCACAGTGGGGGTCTAGGGGGCGGCACACACCGGCTGACACCATCATACCAAAACCTGATACCAAAATGGTAATTCTTTTTTCTAATGAAAGATCTGTCTGTCCATGCTATATCTCCAAAAGTACTCAATGAAAATGTGTGGAAGTGTGGGAAATGGGGTAGGGAAGAGTTGATTAAATTTGGGGGTGGATCCAGGAATTCTTTTTGATTGAGTGATATTTTTCCATTTCTTTTTCTCATACATTTATGTATGAGCTAATGACTGTCTACATGATATCCCCAAAGGTCCTCAATGGGTTTTTTTTGGGGGGTGGGGGGACAATATGATATGAAAGAAGTGATTTGGGGGCTGATCCAGGCACAATTGCCTCCTCTATGTAGTTATATGTCCACACCACATAATATCACCAACAATCTGTCTACACAACATCACAAAAGGTTCTGGGGGAAGGGTGACACCATGAGTTACCGCCCAGGGTGACACCAATCATAGGCCCACCACTGGACACAATCAAGCTATTCTAAAAAAAGAGTGTGAAGTTAGGCATATGTACATGCTTATTATATTTATGTAGGCTATATGGAATAAAAATAAAAACTAGCATTCCCAGGGAAATTATGAATCACCGCCACCCATATATGCTGTGTTGGGGGTGATCAATTAAAAAGTTGGAAAAAGGGATGATCAATGAATAAGTTACTTCTCACGCCTTTTCTTGGGCTGTGATCACTAAAAAGGTCTGAATTTTCAAAAAAACAAGCGGGCACAAACTAGTGACTAATTTAGCATAAACTTACATTGAACATTGAACCCCTACTAAAAACCTATTTTGGAGGGGAATTTTCAAAAAATAAAAAAAAACATTTTCCCATAACATTGAAAGGAGTGTGTGTTCAAAATTTCAAGTTTCTACTATGAATGGTAAGGGCTGGGCAAAAATAGATACATAGATACATATAAATGCCAAAACACCTAAACCCAGCAACAGTGTTTAAACCAGTCTGTTGTGGGTAGCAATGATTAATACTATTCATTGAATAGTACATGCATATGTATACAAATATGATATTTATGTAGGCCATATGGAATAAACCCTAATGCAGGTTAGGTAGTTAAATTATTATTAATTATTACCTAGCTCTTTCTATGCTTAGCAAAAAAAAAGCCTTATCAATTTTTCACCTAGCTCTTTTATCATAGCTTTTTTGTAGCCTGCTCTTTTGTGGCTAGCTATAAATGAGTGCACCAATATTCGACCATAAGTAAGCATCATGGACCAGAAATAAAGATTAAGCTTTTGACGTGATTTGAAATTGCATCTTTAAAAATCGACAAAAATAAGATGAAAGAAATAGTCAGAAATTAATAATAATGAGAATGCTTCATCTAAGAAATTCAGACAACTTAAGACTATTATATCTATTGCTACTAGGTATAAACAAGCAAGAAATAAATCAGCTGAAAGAAAGATTGGTTAAAAATTAATAATAAGAAGAAAGTTAAAAATATCTAAGAAATTCAGACAACTTAAGACTATTACTACTAGGCATAAACGAGCAACAAAAATAAGCTGAAATAAAATTAGTCAAAAATTAATAATAATGACAATGTTTCATCCAGAAAATTGGGTAACTTAAGACTATTATATCTAATACTACTAGTAAATAGAAATAAATGTTCTTGAATCAATGATTACTTTTTCTCCTGTTACTTTCAAGAGAATATCTTTGTACCCTGAGAACTGAAATATATATCTCACTAATCTAATGTTGGAAACCATCAACCAAAATTGTTAACATCAACATAGGTTTCTTAAGTTTTTAAGTGAGTCTGGCTGGCTGGCTATCTAGCTATCTATAGCATGTATAGACTGCACCAATGGATCTAGAGGGCTGAAAATTTAAACATTTACTCCTTATAATGCCTAGAAAAAACGTTTATTTGTTTTTTGAAAATTCACCCCAAAATAGTTTTTTTAGTGAGGGCTTCAATTTACAATGTAAGTTTGTGCTAAATTGGTTCCTTAGTTTGTTTCCTGTTCATGCTTTGTTTTTTTTGTAAATACAAACTTTTTTAATGATCATCGCCCAACAAAAGGCGAGAGAAGTAACCTATTCATTGATCATCCTTTTTTCCAATTTTTTAATTGATCATCACCAATCACAGCATACTGCAAAAAGACATGGTCAAGTGACAGTTTCTATTGAGTGACTAACCAAACCTGTTTGCCTCTGCAATTGAATTATTTCTGTTAAATTATTTTTAGAAAACATTCTTTATTTGTTAGGCGTTTTTGGGGTTTTTTTTCCAATTTTGTTTTGATGCATCTTTTCCGTGAAAAAGCAGTTGGGACATTTTTAGCCAACAATTACTAAGCAAACAAAGACAAAATAGGTAGATGAACGGAACTCTTTAGAGTATGCCAACACCAAACTTTGGCCGGTTTTGGATAAGCAAAAGAGCAAAATGGTGTCGGGTGGTGGGGTTTCTGTTTGTCTGGCAAGTGAAAACAAAACTGTTGGCCCATACAAATGCACTGCTTAATCATGTGTCTTATAAGTCGTTATTTGCTTGCGGGATTTGCCAAACATGGCGGAAATGATTGCAAACTGACTAATGAAGATCTCATCAGGAAATCTATCAATACAAGGTGCTCATCAGATTAAAGTCGTCCTTTGCCAAAATCTTGCCCCTGCCAATGAGTAGATATAATTTTGAAACGACTGCAACCGTGGTTTTGGCTCTACAGATCAAACGAGGGGAAAAGTATAGATTTTGTTGTAATCAGTTGTTGATTATTTTGTTTTTCAGACAGGTGTCAGTTACATGTCTGCCATACTGGTGCAGAGTTTTGGCGAGAGGTTTGAAATTAAAAACAAACAAATCAAATCAGAATATCAGAAAGATAAAAATAGGAACAAAAAAAACAGTGGTGGAAAGTGGGGTTAGACGAGGGTACAGTGTATACCTTCGCAATTTCCAGGTTTTTGTATGTCTCAAAATGGCCCCGAAATTGGCCATATCTTTAAAAATTACCCATGGACACTTACAGTGCCCCGAACCCCAGCTTTACAGGTTCAATTCTCATCCCTGATGAACCCCTCTGGGATCACCGAGCATAAATCCTAGATAGAGCCTTACCATATACCTAGTTCCAAAAAATTTCTATCAGTGAAAAAAGCAAAAAGAAAAATGTGTATT
This sequence comes from Architeuthis dux, assembly GCA_006491835.1. NCBI lineage: Eukaryota > Metazoa > Mollusca > Cephalopoda > Oegopsida > Architeuthidae > Architeuthis > Architeuthis dux. Next base: position 2,997,396 of record VCCN01000262.1, on the reverse strand, counting down.
GAATATTAATTGACGTTGATGAACTTAAAATAGTATTTTTGGTTTGGGGTGTTTTAGGACATTTTGAGAAGTTGATGCTTAAAAACCTCAGGAGAACTATATTGGATTGATTTTGAGACTTTTACAGCTATCCCCTGCTTTTCGTAACTTCACTTTACACTACATATTTGCTTTTATGAAATAAGTGAATAGGAAAAATAGCGTTTTTGTTTTGAGGCAAACTGTTATAGTGACAGCATGAACACTTTCCTCTCTCACCAACACGCCAGTCTCTTGTGCATCTCACACCTCAGCCTAACATACCATCATCATTATTTTTGGTCTGGGAACGCTCAAAAAATATTCCCATATAAATTGAGGCAGTTGTTTCTACTGCTTACAATATTTTGGCCTATGAAAGGTTTTTATAGGAACACTCTACTTTCGGATGGCTAACAAAACCTGTATACATAACTATCGCAAACCCTGATTATATCCTAATTAAAAATAAACTTACCATTTAGAGTGCAGGCTTCTTGTGCAGTGAAAAACTTACAGATTTTGCAAGCTATTCATGAATTCATTTTTTGCTGGGTGCTCTATATATGTGACTTTGTGCCAGACTTCATTTAAGTAAATGAAATCTTCCAAACTGACCAGCAATAATCAAATACCTCATGTTTGGTTAGTCACTTAATAGAAACTGTCACATAACCAACATCTTTTGGCAGCATGCCGTGTGGGGGGTGATCAATCAAAATATTTGAAAAAAGGGTGATCAATGAATAAATTACTTCTCTCGCCTTTTGTTGGGCTGTGATCACTAAAAGTTTGAATTTTCAAAAAGCAAGCGTGAACACTGCCGGATACTAAAAAAGATACCAATTTAGCATAAATTTACATTGTAAATTGAAACCCACCACTAAAAACGTTTTTGTTTTGGGGTGGGGGGATTTTCAAAAGTGGCAAGTGAAATTGGTAATCAGAGATCAAATTAAAGTCGTGTCTATTGATATCATTTCTTTGTTTCTAAAAAGACATAACTCTAATCCATTAAGCAACAGCTCAAAGATTCTGATGCCCCCTTCTTCTTATTATAATAAAACAAATTTGGTGTTGAAAAGGTATAATAATATATTGTTAAATTCAAAAATTTACCAAAATTCAGTTTTAAATCAAGGAAAATATATGTAAAGAAAAGAAACAAATTTGTTGTAAAAAAGAAATTCTGACATATGAACTTTAGGGAACTTACTAACATTTTTGTGATTTCTTTGTTGTGTGAAATTTAGTAACAACAATGCAATTACCTTATTGCTTTTATACATCACAAAGTTAATATGTTACATTGGAATCTATAGTAAAACAGGTCTGCTTAGTCAATAGAAATCGTCACGTGACCAACATCTTTTGGCAGTATGCCGTTTTGGGGGTGGTCAATTAAAAAATTGGAAAAAGGAGTGATCAATGAATAGGTTACTTCTCTTGCCTTTTGTGGGGCAGTGATCACTAAAAAAGTCAAAATTTTCAAAAAAACAAATGGACACAAACCAAGGTATCTATTTAGCCAAAACTTACATAGCAAACTCAGAAAAAAGTATTTAGGCAGGGAATTTTCAAAAAAATAAAACAAATCGTTTTTTCTAGAGTAAATGATTAAGGTGTAAATGTTTAAATTTTCAGCCCTCTAGCTCCATTGGCCTGGCCTTTACACATGATAGATACATACATAGTCAGCCAGCCAGCCAGCCAGTCGGACCAACTTGAAAACTGAAGAAACCTATGTTGACAGTTTTGGTTGATAGTTTCTAATTCAAAGTTTTAAATCAAGGAAAATATCTGTAAAGACACAAATTCTTTGTAAAAAAAATACTGATATGTGAACTTTAGGGCAGTTACTAAAAGTTTTGTAATTTCTTTATTGTGTAAATTTAATAACCTCATTGCTTTTATACCTCAAAAAGTTACGAATTAAACAATTGTTACAATGGAATCTATAATAAAATTAGTAATTAATAGTATTCTGTAATTAGTAAGTAATAGCACTGTATAATTAGGAATTAATCAGTTAAACCTTAACATAACACAGTTTTGAGCCACAGAACACCTAAATTCGATCTTCACACCTAAATTCGAAATCGTCCCTCCCACTCCAATATATTTAAATTGCACCCTTGTGAGTTATGCATACCCTGTTCAGAATTGCTGCTCTAATCCTTTCCAGTGTTTCTAAAATGACAGGACTCCAGAGCTGTAGCCCCCCAAAGCTTTATAAATAGTAATTCAACTATTGTATTTTTACTGACAAATCTCACTAAATGTTGGAGGGGGCCCTCAAGGAACCAAGCCCCCCCGGGCCCCAAAATCCCCAGCTATGCTTCTCCATGACTCTTTATCCTTCCCTTTGTCCAGACCTTTGAAAATGTTTGTTACTTAAAACTGCCAGTCATATAAACTACTACTCTTATTACAGACTTGACAGTTCAAGTTTTGTTTACCATATAATCTAATTATTATGCAAGCCTAGGAAGGATTGACATAATCATTTCTGAGCGACTGTTAACAAATACATAAGTCAGTAAGTCCATAGCTTAATGATAAAAAAAGCATTTATTTTATACCACAAATATTTATTTTGTAACATAATCTCTTACCTTGTCAATGCACTTAACCCACCATTCCATTAATTGCATAGATCATGTGCTTGAAAGGTATTGACTGGTATGTGTGTAAATTTTACCTATAGGTAATTTTAGAATTCAATGTTTTGCTACTTTTGTCTGCTTGTTCCAACACCTGATATAACTTTCACCTGTCATTCACAGATAGAAATATGCACGGGATCTGTTTTCATAAAATTAATGTTACCTGGAAGGGGTTTGTGGAGGTTGGAGGCACTAGTCAGTAGGCTGCTTGGTAAAAAATTAAAAAAACAAAACAAAACAAAAAACACTCAGTGGTAAGATACCACCCACTCGGTATAAGACAAAAACAAAACCAAAACTTCTCTTGTGGCCTATAACTGACAATTCTACTCCAGAAAATTTATTACTTTCTAAAAATATGTCAAGATACATTTAAAACATGTAGGTTCACTTAACTTTGCTTCTTCAAGACTAAATACACCTGGAAATTAATTGGGAACTATATCAGTCTGTTTATCTCAGATATGAATTAAATTGCGTATATAGTTCAATGGTAGCTGGGTTTTTTTCTAAACTTTTGTATGAATGCAACTTTTGAGTTAGTACAAGGTGCTACTCATAAGTTTGGCTAACTTGAGGTGTGAAATGCCTTTCTCCGAGAAAGAAAAAAAAATGGTTGAAAATGATGGTCTTTATATCCAGGTGGAGTGATTTCTAGAGATTTACGAAAAAGACACAGGAAATGTTTGGTACTCGATAGTTTAACCCATAAGAACCCGGACCCGTTTCTACTTGAAGGAAAATTATGTGGGATATAAAACAGACCAAATGGACCACATTTCTTTATATCAATTTGTTCAAGAAATATGGTCAGATTAGGTTAAATGTAATATTGGACATGTTATTAAAGCATTAGAATCGTTAAATGAGTTAAAACCTACCTTTTAGTGATAAAAACAAGCTTTTAAAAAAGGTGCTATTTTTCTTCCATGTGGAACCCAGGCAAATGACCCTTTTTAAAATGGAATTCTGGGTAGACAAATTGACCCACAGTCACGTGACTGCACCAGGATGTTCAGTATATGTCACTTAGTACAGTCCATGAGTTAAAATTGTCTAAGGGATTGTGCAGATCATTTAAATTGCATTTGGGTTCTTATGGGTTAAATCTCCCCAACTTTTGGGTAGCACTTCATATATGGAAGTTCTATGGATAGTATCAGTTTTAAAAACCATCCTGTACATAATAAAATGCTGGGTAAGACAAGAGTCAATAATAGCTCAATAAAATCTTTTAAATGAAGAGTAAGTCCTTTCAAAGTCCTCTCTTTGTTTGGTAAACCAAAAGAAGGTAAGTAAAAATAAGGCCAAGGAAATATAAAGCAACATTACATGATCATTCAGAATGCTTATTCTGACAGGGACACTGGCAAGAATGTACAGATAATCTCCTCTCAAAGTCACCCATGAAGTTTTGTTTCATTTTCTAAGAATGCATTGATATATATAAATAAATACACAGAGTGTGTATTAACTTACAAATTGGGAAACATGATCCCCATTTTTCTTTGGTAAATTGCACCAATAATAGACATTCTTCTAGTTCTGCTTATAGTCTGAAACTATAGGTGTTGATTGAGTGTACAGAGGTAGAAGGTTTTGTTTTTGTTTACTTTTGGTACCTGCACAGAGAAACATGAATACGTACAAACAAATGTATCTGTATACAAACATTAGTATAGGTCCATATATTTATAACAGCATAAACATGTATAAATATAATAATCTAAATATTTATATTTACATATCTTGCAAAACTATTCTAAGTCAAGCATGTACATGTATAGATATAAACACGTGGAAGTAGAAACATGTAAATTTATAATTGGTGTATACAGATTACATATAAAGATAACATTGCTAATTTTAAAAAGAGTCATCAACATTCCAGGAGTTGCTCAGCAGACTATTGAACTCATTCTTTTTGTTGCTATTATTGTTACCACAATGAATTATCTAGATTACTAAAGTTGGTCCCTTATGAGCCTGCACCTGCACAGGTGGGGGCTTGAGCCCATGCCCTTTTTCTTCTTATCAAAAGTGCCCTTGGTCAAAATTCAAAAATATATTTTAATAGAAGACACAGCAAAACTAATGCATTGAATTTAAGGGAATTAAAGAATATTTACCACATACAATTTTAACATTTTTCTTTGTGTGTATACAGATATAGAGCCACAAGACAAAAAGGCTCACCACCAAACACACAAGACAAAAAGGCTCACCACCAAACACATACCACACACACACACACACACAAAACAAGAAGGCTCACCACCAAACACAAACCACACACACCAAAAGTTTCGATCCTACCCATAAAACCTTCCAACTCAGAATTCAAATACACAACCTCGGTCGAAGTAAGACACACCGTTTCTCCGAACTCCTTTTGAAAACGGACAGATTTCTCGGCTGAAACATGTTATGGTAATAAAGCATTAGTCTCCACATTGTCTTTTCTGCTTATGAGTGAAGTGGATGACAAAAGATTGCATGTATAAAATCAAGAGCAAATGTGCAAAAGAATATAAGTCAGAGGAACATAAGTGGAGGCAGAAAAATCTGGTGCGGCAACCTCTGGAACCAATGCTGAACTATATGGATCAGAAACCAATCCTAGGCCAAATACCTTGTTGATATTTCGTGCAGTTTCAGCAGCTTTTCCTACAAGATTGAATTCCTGAAAAATAAATCATACGAAAGTCCTTTTTTGTCCATTGTTTTTATGGCTCAATAACTCCAGCCTGTAAAGAGTAGAAAATTATAAAGAATTATTATTGTAAAGGGTAGAAAAAAAGGAATAGAAAATAACAACTTGTAAATGAAGAACTACACTATAAACTGATATGTAACACCCTGTTTGTAGTAAAGTCTATTCTTTGTTTTGAATATACATCAATGTAAGAAAAACACCATTACTTTGTCATTCAACCTAATATATATACTTGCATATGTGCTCACGTGAATCACATTATATATACTCAAGAATAAACACACATGTACAAAATAAACACATATACTTATTACACATCAATCCTTATAATCAAATCATTCTTTTAAATATTCCCAAATCACCCATTCTAAGAATTCCTTAAAGCTAAAGATCAAATTTCTGTGCCACCAAATTTAAGGATTCCTAATTAATTTTTCTCTGAGATTGAATTTTATTTTTAAAACTGTAAGAAAATAAAACAGTCCTGGTCACTAAGGAATATTACTGACCATAAAAATTCTGCTAATCCAATGAGGCTTTTATTCCTGCAAAGTCCAATTATGGATTTTGGCATTGAAATTCAACATGGAACAATTCTGAAGAACAGGCGCCATGTCCCTGGGGTCTCAAAATTATTGATAAGAAAGGCATCTGGAACTGACACACACCACTGTGGAGATTGAACTATTTCTTTAAAATACCATACAATCGTGTATTTATATTTTAATATTTTATTTTAGATTGCATCTATAGCACATATATCCATGCACACATATGCATGTGTTTAGGAGAATATTGTTGTGTATATATACGCACATAGTTGAACATCCATAAGAGTTTGATTTATTTATGTAGAGATGTAACAATACGAGTATTATATATGAGCGTAGGTGCTGGTAGCATAATAGTTCTCAGTATTGGCAAAATTCTGGTTGAGGCTGTTTATATTCACTTCAGACTAATGCCTTTCGGAAAGTCATGAATCCACTTCTCCCTGTACTTGATGAAATATTATCAGTATGAGAACAGAATTGGCAAATTGAGTTCAAATTCTGTCTGAGGCTGTTTACATTCACTTCACTCCAATGCCCTTGTGAAAGTCATGAATCTACTTCACTCTGTACTCTGTACCATCATCAGCTATTTTAATGTAATTCCTCATCAGCCATAATGTATTTGGTGAAAAATATCTACTTGTGAAATGTTTACGTCTAATCAATTTCATGGGAGGTTTTATTGAAAAGTAACTGAATTCATTTAAGTGGAAGAGTACATTCTTTTAAATGGTAGGTAGGAGACATTTTCATCAGTAAAATTGTTACCTTTAAAGAGAAGAGTTCATTGTTATGTACAGAGAAACAAAGAAACATAACAAACCACAATATTCATTCTATAGATAGATAATATGAGAGTTTTGGCCTTTCATTGTAAAAATGTTGCTTGACATTTTGTTAGTGTTATGAGCGAAATTTGCATCCATTGCAGTTGAGTGCATATAGTCACATGAAGCAACTTCCATTATATTATGATTGGCTCCATGTTATGAGGCCAAAACAGCTCTTAGTATGTATCTATGTATCATCATTCTCAGCTTATACCCTTGTCAGACAATTGTTACTAAGACCCACTTCCAGATTGCAAGGCCTGTCAAAGGTTTGATCTGCTTACGGCACCTGGCAATCCACAATGGTCACCCATCTAGGTACAGACCAAGCTCGGCATTGCTCAACCGATTATCTTACAAGAACCGGTGTATCCAATGTGATTTTTAACCCCTTAGCTTCAAGGAGAGGTTCCTCAGTCCTTGTCCTTGTGCTGAGTACTTAGCATAGAGGAATTGAGTACTATTTTAAAAGTCTTTGGTATGACTCAGCAGAGGATTGAACAATGGCCTACCGAACCTGAGGTGAGCGCTCTACCGCTGGGCCATGTTGATTGATCTTACAGATCTTAGTAATGGGAAGAAAAAACTTTTACTAAATTGGAAATTATTTTTGTCATTTGTTTTCAGTGGCATTTAGCTTCAGATTCCATTTCTTTCAAGAGATAAAAAATATTATCCATGTGGATGATCATATGGAATTTGGTAAGTTAATTAGTGAATGTAATTTTCCTGCTAAGTTTTCCATTAAAATTATTTTGTTTCTAAGCAATTTCAATCAAGGCAATGACTTGTAATCTTACTGGTAAATATTAAAGTGTGCATAAACATATATTTTGGAAGTATGTCTATCTTAGCAAATACATATAGTATGCACTAGTGTATATAGATATGTGAGTGTGGATATATATATATATATA
>VCCN01000262.1:2931534-2941682 GCA_006491835.1 Architeuthis dux | reverse complement strand
GTGCTGCCGAAAGCGCTTCATCTTTTGGACAATATTTATATTTGTTGAAACCAAAGATCTGTTCACTTGTACAAAAATCAAGAAAAGATTACTAAAAGATTAAAAAAACAATCAGGAAAATGCATTTTTTAAAATATACACTGCTGGAATAAAAATGGAGGCAGAGACATAGCTGAGGAGGGGGGGAGGTGAGGAGGGCTATTTGAAAACTCCTCCCGGGGCCCCCAATGGATGCAGGTCAGGGAAAAACTTTATAAATAGTAGTTAACCTACTGTATTTCTCCTGACAAATCTCACTATACGGTGGAGGGAGTTCCTGAAGGACCCAAACCTCCCCATAGCCCTCAAATCTCTAGCTACAACTCTAGCGGGGAGGGTCTTATATGCAATCAAATATGGTAAGTTTGAAGATGATAACATCCATAATCAAACTTCATATGCAAAAAATGTGATTGAACTATAAACCCCCCCCAAATCCTGGCTCACTGTTGTAAACACTGAGCTATTTCTATGCATTCTTATATTACTTATAATTGATAAAGAATCCATTAAAATGGAATGATAACAATGAAAGCGAACAAAAAAGCCAACAAAAAAAAGGGGGAAATTATTATTTTGAAAGGTTCAGTGCCAACTGGCGGCTCTGGCCAATTCTGATATTGTTGTTGCTGGTCAGCTGGTCATTAATTGGCTTCTGTTTGATGGTTGGCTCTCATTGCACTCAAACATCTATCACTTAAACAAAAGCCTCGCCCCTGGCACCTCTCCACAACATTTTAGATTTGTGCTCTCCAAACAAAGAGTGAGATTTGATTAATCCAAAAACCAAGGCCACTCTGAATAATTTTCAGTTCCATTTTCACTCACCTGATTTTGGCAACCATTTTATTAGAAACCGTCAATCAAAACTGTAAACATAGGTTTCTTCAGTTTTTAAGTTGGTCTGGCTGGCTGACTGGCTATGTATAACACAAACAATCTGCACCGGTGGACCTAGAGGGATGAAAATTCAAACATTTACTCCTTATTATGTCTAGAAAAAAAACGTTTTTTTTTTGTTTTTGAACCCCATCCCCCCACACCCCTAAATAGGTTTTAAGTGTGGGGTTCAATTTGCAATGTAAGTTTGTGCTAATTTGATTGCTTACTTTGGGACAGGCAGAATTCACGCTTCTGTTTTGAAAATTCAGAGTTTTGTTAATGATCACAGCCCAACAAAAGGCGAAAGAAGTAACATATTCATTGATCACCCCATTTTCAATTTTTTTTATTGATTGCCCCCAACATAGCATGCTGCCAAAAGATGCTGGTCATGTGAAGGTTTCTATTGTATGACTAACCAGACTTGTTTTTATATTCTTTTTTTAATCTCAATTTGAATATTAGTCTCGACCATTGTCCACCTTTGATTTCTTAATGACTTTACTTGGCTTCAACAATAACTGTTTGGAGAGAGGGGATCGGAGTAGAGATGGTGTAAATTGTAAATGTGGGAGTGGGGTTGTTGTGCTTTGCAGATGGGGGCTGGGCCTGGCAGGTGAAGGTGTTTTTGTTACCATTCTGTTTGCTTATCTTAGTCTGTCTGATACTAGATATTGTTGTAATCTATTGTCAAACTCCAGGACAAAGTCAGAGTTCTGTTAAACTCCAGGACAAAGTCAGAGTTCTGTTAAACTCCAGGACAAAGACAGAGTTCTGTTAAACTCCAGGCCAAAGATAGAGTTTTGTCAAACTCCAGGACAAAGACAGAGTTTTGTCAAAGTCGACTTTGATTTCCTATGTAACAAGAATAAGAACAGTCCTCACCAAAAATAAAGTAATAGAGTAAATCGATATGTAAAATCTCCATTCCCCTACCGTGATTTGAACTCATGACCTAGTGATTGCTCGTCTGGTGTGTTATCACCTGTGCTAAACTGACAAATATACATGGAGCCATCTCCTTTTAAAAATCAAATCATTATAAATTAGATCATCGGTGTGAGTGCAAATGCAGACCCCACACTATTATTATTAAGTTGCAAATTGGACTGGAAATTGCTTTATTCTCTAAGTTAGAGCATTTTAACAGTATTTCACAAGCAAAAATCTCACTATGATGTGGCATTTTTGCTGTGTTACGGTAACAAACATAGAGAAATTGGCTCATTATAATATAGATTAACCACCCTGACCCATTTGATATGTTGTTGTCTGCATTATTTGTTTCTATTTTACAGCAGATTTGCCTGTGTGGTTGTGGTTGGTTTTTATTTTAACTCTTAATTTGTTATAGTTTCTTATTGTATAATGTAAATTAGCCAGCATGATCCAATGGATTATTTTTATTGATATTGTCTTTTGCTTGGCTTTTTTGTTAGTCTGCAATAATTATTTTTGCAACAGATAACATGACCACATCATTGTACTCAGTTGTTAACCAAAACAACCGTCAACCAAACTGCCAAACTGGTCAACATAGGTTTCTTCAGTTTTTAAGCGATTCTGGCTGGCTATCTATCTATCTATCTATCTATCTATCTATCTATCTATCTATCTATCTATCTATCTATCTATGTGCCATGTATACAGGACACACCATTGGAGCTAGAAGGTTGAAAATTTAAACATTTACTCCTTATTATGTCTGGAAAAAACATTTTTTTTTGTTTTTTGAAAATTACCCCCCCAATATTTTTGTTTTTGTTTTTAGAGGGCGGTTCAATTTACAATGTAAGTTTATTCTAAATTGGTCCCTTAGTTTGTATCTGGCAGCACTCAAGCTTGTTTTTGAAAATTCAGACTTTTTAGTGATACAACAAAAGTGAGAGAAATAACTTATTAATTGATCACCCCTTTTTCCAATTGTTTAATTGATCACCCCCAACACAGCATACTACCAAAAGACATTTGTCACATGACAGTTTCTATTGAGTAACTAACCTGACCTGTTGTCATTTGTAGCAGACCTACATTTTGGGGGCCCTGAAGTTTGAACTGTTATGGGGGACTCCATCGCAACCAGCAACAATAGGGCAACATCTGACACAATCCAAAGCAACAACGTCTGAGTAACCAATGTTATTTTCTTCTATAGGGTGTGGGCAAATCCTTGGTTATCTATTTATTTTTTGCTTTGTAAGCAATTTTGGGGGCATTTTCAAAGCTTATTTTGGTATGTGTAGGCCACAATGACAGAATCACAACATTTTATGTGTTTTGGGATAATGCATGTTAAGTAAGTATCAAGAGTTATTCCCCTTAGGTGGAGGAGTTCTTGTCCGCTTCCACTGGGGGGCGCTGTTTGACATTCTGGTCAATGAGCAGCCATTATTGCATTGTGTTATTAGTGGATAAAGGAGAGCTCGGATGGACACACGTGTATCATGACCACAGTCATTATTTGAATAAAGGATCTGCAAGTACATTATCTTCTGCTTGCATTTTTAATTTGTTAATATCTGTCATTAAACCAAGCTTACAATGCAGTTGTTAACATATGTAAAAAGAGTGGATTGTTCTCATTTTATTAGGTCTATAATAAGGTGTCAAGACTCAGAGTCATCAAGAGAAGAGTTAGGGAAACATTGTATACATGCCTCATGGAATGATGAAATAAAACATAGCAAAGACAGCAGTCAATATAATCTTATATTTTAGACACCCATGAGAATATATACTAGATGGAGCACATTTTACAAAATACCTTTTTTTGTTTTTTTCTAGCAACATATTCATGTACGTTTTTTTCTAGCGACATCTTGCAATGTCACTCATAAAAAAAGTTGCTTCTGGGGCCCCTCCAAGATTAGGGGTCCCTGAAGCTTAAGCTTCATTAGTTTAATAGTAGATCTGCCACTGGTTGTCATATGATCTGAATTAGCTACACTTTTTTGTTTCCTTCTCGGTTGATTATCTGCTATCTGAGTAGCCTGTCAGAGTGTTGTTATGACTCTAGATTACTGCAGTATCAATGATGTTATGATACTTTGTTATTATTTGACATGAATTTGTCATTCTCTGCTCTTATTTGTTTTATTTAAGTATTTTTTAAGAGTTTTGTATATTCAAAAGTTAACAATTTACCTGGCACAACATCTACCTTTCTGACTGCTCATTTAGGAAAGAACTTATATAAATTCCCAACTTTGTTATCTACAATCTACCTACTTATCTTCTAATCGTATTACTTACCAACCTTCATACCAACCAGTTTTATAGCTTCCTCGCTTACTGACCTATGTCCTTACTTATGCAGTTAACTCATACCAAAATACCAAACTAATTACCTATTGACCTATCTACCTATCCCATAATTCATCAAGCTCTGTGTATACCTACCTCACACACCTATCCACTAACCATGCATCAAACCATTGTTTTTTGCAACCAGCTTTATGTCTGTCTGTATACTAATCAAGTAGCCTGCTTAGTAGGTATACAAAATAAGTTTGCCAATTTCTGACCTTTTTTACCAATAGTTGCAAGAAATTCTGCTGTTACAGTCAAGGAACTTAGTGAACAATTCAATGTTAGCCATATGACTGTTCATCTCAATTTGAAGAAGCTTGGAAAAGTGTTAAAGTTTGGAAAATGGGTCCCACATGTCCATAGAAAATTTCCAGCAACATGCTGATTGCTGTGAGTCAATGCATTCTTGGCAACTCCAAACACCTTTTTTTAACAGAGCTGTTACTGGGGATGAGAAATGGATCCTTTTCACAATGTTAAGCCCCGTCGTGGCTCACTTGCAATGATAGATCTGTGCCCCAGCCTAGAGGTGATCTTCATTCAAAGATGATCTCTCCTGATCTTGCTCCAACTGACTATCATGTGTTTAGGAGTTTGCAAAACTATGTTGATGGACAATAACTCCAAGAGAAGTGGTTGAAAATCAGTTAGTCTCTTACTTTGAAATTTAACGAATTTTACAAATCTGGTATCAATAAACTTATTGATAGATGGAATAAGGTTATCGAAAGTAAAGGAGAATATATTTATGATCAAGTGTATCTTTAATCACCACTATATTTCTGTTTCCAAATAAAATGAAACATTGAACATAACTTTTATTACAACCAAATAGATTTTAAGTCTAATGCACCTACTTGCTGGTATATCAATACTATCTAATCTTCCTGTTGTCTACTTAATCAGTATGTTTATATAATTGGAAAGCCATATATACCAAAATGGTATGGATATCTAGCAACTAGACTGTTTGTACTTTGATGAGTAAAATGAAATTGTAAAGAAACATGCATAAAATCTTATTTATAAGAGATCCTACAAAGTAAAAGAGTTAGTGAGAGGAGACCACATAGAAAGATTTACATAGAAAGTAAAAGAGAAAAGGTATTACCCTCACAAGAATGAGTTCATGACCTGTTGCAGGTCTGTGGATGGTTGGTAGGGAATTTTCAAGAAAACAGTTTTTTTTTTACTTAATAAAGAGTAAATATTTAAATTTTCAGCCCTCTAGCTTCATTGCTGCGGCCCGTACATGTGATACATACATAGCCAACCAGCCAGACTGGCTCATGTTAACAGTTTTGGTTGATGGTTTCTAATAAACAATGTAAACAGTTTTACACAACCAACCTTTTTTTCTTCATGAGAAAGAAACAGTAACTAATAATATTCTTATTTCAATAACATTCTGTTAAAAAGTAAGCCAGTTTTACTCAACCATCCATTTTTTGACTTCTTCCACAAAGGTTTTACAAAACATAAGAAGAATTGTCAGAAATTCCTTATCTGAAAGATAAATTTTAATAAATGTTTTGAAATTTTTTGAATTTTCAGATCTTGATAAGAAAACACCCAGTAGTTGAGGTGAATAAGAAGAGGCTTTTGAGGTCTGTCCGGAAAATATCCAGCCATTTAATAATAACAAAAATATAGCCTACCTATGGCAATGGTGACTTAGTCCTCTTCAAAATACTCCCCTTGGGGCCTCACACGCTTAATCCAGCGACGCTTCCACTTTTCAAAACAGACCACTTTTCAGATAGCCATCAGCTACCTTGTTGCATTCTTCTTAATCTTATCCGCAGTTAATTTTAGCTTTGTGAAAAGTCAGCAGGGAGACAAATCTGGAGAGAAGGGAGGGTTCAGATTTGGGTGATATGATGTTTTGCTAAAAAACCTTGCATGAAATGAAAAGAAGCTACTTGATTGATTATCACTATCGACCTACAGGAGTGTATCTGCTCATCCATGTGCAGTAAGGTCCCCTCTGATTGGTTTCCAAGTTACATCAAGGCCATGCAACCAGTTATCAAGATATTCAAAATGGATGAATACTTTCTGGACAGACCTCGTATTCAAATACACATACCTTTGTAAGTTATAAGTCATTTTCTAGTTTAACATACACATTTTTAGCTACCCTCATAAAGATACATATGAGTTCCTTTTATCATATCTAATCTTGACTGAGTATCGATCCACATTTTTATGCAAATGTCATTAAATAGCATAAGTAATATATACAACGAGAAGAGCATTTTAAGTTATAATGTTCATGCAAATCACTGAATTTCAATGCAACTAAGAGTAGATTTACATACATGCAAATCTGATTATGTAACAAAATAATCATTGCTGATAGGAATAATGTTCTAACTAAGTGTGAATCAAGCCACATTACTAATTTACCAACTTATGTTTCTATATATTTTCCATATTTACCATCATCCGTGATGTTCGTCCTTTGTGGTTGAAGGTGACCATGGCTTCAGTTCTGTATGGTGCAGTACACTGCAGGGTCTGAAGTAATGAATTAGATTATAGTGTGGGAGAGTTGCATAGATCATCGGCCTTACTCTCTCATTCCAATCTGCCTGAGTCCAGTGGCAAGACAAGTCAGGACAGCTGGAGACAGACCGAGATACAATGGATGTCCAGAGCGGTCTGCATGTCCTGCCGTGCACTTCACACTCCACAACACATTCAGTTGGAATCAGGGTTGTCTATCTCCTAGACTGGTTGCCTACAAAGACTAGAGAGACTAGTCTGCCCTGCTATTTACTCATAGCTAGTGGAAGAAGAGATGGATTCATGCCTTTTCCCATGGACATTAATGCAAAGTGAACACAAACTATCTCAACCGGAATTTGAACTCGGCTCACCAATTCCATTCTCTGTGCTATTAACCGTTAGGCCACCCCTATTTACTAACATACCAACAAATTCACTGACCTACCCTCCTCTCCACCTATACCATAGCCCAGTTCTTTGATTTACTCTTTTCATTATTTGTTACACGTTTTTTTTTCTAGTTGATAATTCTGACTTTGTCCTCCTTTATTGTCTGTGGATTTTCAAAAGAACTGCTGCCAATTAGGAGTCCTTAACCATTTTTAGCATTTAATCATTTGTTTGTTTGCATTTATTTTTTCGTTTCCATGATTGTACTTTATTTCACGGGCATTAATTAATCACTTTGTTGTGATTTATTCATTTACTTTTTTCAGTAGGCCAACCAGTGGCTGATTAGTCTGAGCAATTAGAAGGTGTTAAGAATAGAATATTCACTACCTTTTCATCATCATCATCATCACTGTCCATATTGTCAATGATATACAGAAATACCTTGAATAGTGCGGTTTTGATTTGTGCGGGTATTGATGTAGTGCAGTTGAGGTATTGCTGTACAAATTAAAATAACTAAGTATAAGCTGAAAAAAACCCACATTAAATTATAATAAGACTTGAACAGTACGGTTTTGAACAGTACGGAAAATCTTGCAACAAATTAACCGCACCAATCAAGGTATACCGGTAATCAGTTTAGATTGTTTAGAAATAATCCGTTCACCATCATCATTATTCCGTCATCTTCTTGATGATGAGGATGATGATGATGATATCATCACCACCACCACCACCACCACCACTACTACTACATTTTTTATAATCTAAGTCATATCAGTATTCATGTTTAATATCACTGTTATCAGTATTTTTATTATAGTAGCAAACAGATACCAATAAGAAATTTCATAGCTTTCATGAATAGTAATACAAACTTATTCAGCTCAGTCTCATAAATTTGTGTCAGATCATGGAGGGAATTAGCATTTAACCAATTCACCCAATGATCTAAGCTTTCTTGCATTGAAACTGAGTCACCTCAACTACCATGGACCAGAATTCATCCACATCTTATAATATTAAGATGAGAAATGATTCCAGTTTCAATTATCCCAATCATTATTATAAGACCACTGATGCTATTAATATCAGAATCAGTATTGTACATCTCATACAAGTCATCATTATCTCTTAAGTATATAAAAGCCAGTGTCTGTTTGTAATGCACAAAACATGTTACATTATGTTTTTGTTCATATCTAGGAATGTACATCAGACACACCTTTCATATTTTTCATATATAAACCCAAAATATGTCTGCATAAAATGGAATAATTTATATGAGGCTCATCTCAACTAGGTAGGTACCAAAAACATTACAATTTGTAGCAATGATCACAGATTTCTTTTTTCATAAAAATTTTAAAACTATTGCAATAACTTAAATAACTTCTTTAAAGTTTTAATTTTGGTTTTAATTGCAAGAAAATAGCATGAATTAGTCATAACAAATAAAAATTACTTTTGTCTCAAGCAGGTAAAGATGAAAAAATAACATTAAAAACTGTCTATAGACTGCATTTAATCCGAAATTAACTTTGATTACGCCATGATTGATGTCTGCCGACAGATAAATTTAAACTATGTTATTGAAAATCTTCCAAAAATAAAATAGACATTATAAAAATATAGGATTCAATAAAAATTAATTATTTTAATGATTACTTAACTGGATTTTGAAAAAATAATATATATTTTTGATTAAAATATAGAGAAAAATATATTTGTTTAACTGGCCTATATATATATTCCCTGATGGCTATTAGTTGTGTTTTACTTTGAGTTGATAATATAATTACTTAAAGGAAGTAGTTTTATCATTTTATAAAGGTCATAACTTTATAATAGTGGGGAGATGGTTCGGACACTGATGAACAATCCCTCTGCTTGACTGTCCAACCTATCCCCCCACAATATGATAAAATAATGGCTACCCTGAAAGTTCACACAACAGAGTTTAACATTCACTTTCAACAACAATATCTTCTACATGTAACACAGATTCACCATAATAATGCATAAATCATTGCTTGCCATATTCATGTAGGTAGAGCATACTATATATAATCAAAAGAAATACATAGAAACCTCAAAAAACATAAATTCTGACCTGGAGAAAGAAGTTCTGGGCTTGTTGTTTTAAAATTCCTCTTGAACTTTCATGCAAGATCTTGCAGCCCTAAGTCCCATACATTTTTCAGGAAATGCAATGTCTGACCTATCCCACTGTCCAAAGCATCACCGCCCTCCCCTATTTATTCCATTATATCACCTTTATGTTTTATCATAACTATCTCAGTAATCAATAAAATATATGTATTGATCACTACAGTGACCTAGGAGAATATTTAGTTTGTAAACTAACCTTGTGAAGCAGTAAAGATTTTTTTAAAAATTATTTGAAATAGTGAAATTGTTACAAAACTTCATAATTTCAAATTCAGTCATTTCAGAGGAAGTTGTTTATTATAATCACCGATAATGTGATCAAACATTTATTGTTATCAAAATCTGTTGGTAGGAAACATTTCATTTAAAATGAATTAAAAATTTTAAAATAAATTATATATTGAATTTTTATAATGTAAAGTTGTTTAAAACAATGAATCTAATAACATAACCATGAATTGATACCAATAAGGCAAATTTATAACAATGAATGTAAATTGTCCCCATTTTTATATCCTTTGCTTAATGCTATCAGCCAGTTATTGTTATCTAAAAGACTCTGTCCCAAAGTGATCACATTAAATGGCTTCCTCTGTACTTTGTCTTATATTCAACTCTCCTGTGATCATACACACATGGGAAGGATTGATTTATTGATTTGTTTAGTGGCATATCAACCCTTGATGAGTATTTCAATGCTGAAATCAGTTTAAAATTCCCCCAAAATAGAGTCTTGCAACCTTGGTGAAAGGTTATTTTTTTTTAATTGGAGACTTTCAACTTTAGGCAAGTTACATTTATTAAACTAGAGTCTTGCAACTTTGGTGAAAGGTTATTTGTTT
>VCCN01000262.1:2902250-2913867 GCA_006491835.1 Architeuthis dux | reverse complement strand
CACTTGAAAACTGAAGTAAACTATGTTGGCAGTTTTGATGACAGTTTTGGTTGATGGTTTATAATAAATATAAATGTAGATATATGAAAAACAACTACCATATTTGATGACATATAAGACCCACAGGTATGTATATAAGACAGCTTCTCCTCATTTCAGCATGGAATATCAAGGAAAAAATGCTGTAATTTACAAGAGAATACAAAAGCAGCTCAACTTCACAAGGGGATATTTTTGAGACATTTTGTGTCTTATATGCTATTAAATACAGTAATCCCTTGCAAACTTTTCAATGCCTGAGAGAGAGAGAGATGAGAGATACATGCATATTCATGACCATTTATATAATAGCTATTTCTTAATTCTGCATAAGACCATTAATACTTAGAGCTGACAATAGAATGTTACCATGTGAAAGCAGTAAGTGCTTCTTAAACCCTGTCAAGGATTTTATATGTACTGTTGTAAAAGGACATTTGAGATCAGTTAAGTTTTATGTTTAAACCTTTTGAGACTCTTGGGACATATATATCCCTGAGGTTTCTATGACTACTGGGATATGTCGAGTAGATCTCTTTTAGAAATCCACTGGGATATTTTAATTCAGACATTAAGCATCTTAATTGGTTAGTTTTAAAAGGGTTAAACACCTTTGATCTCCAATTGGAATATTTGGGTAATCTCATTATAAAAATACAGATAAAGTGTCAGATGATGTCTTGAGACTGATAGTTAACTAGCATTCCAAGGGAAATTATGAATTACCACCATCCATATATGCTTCTTTTTACCTCGTAAATTAAGCAGTTCTGGTGGTAAAATTAAGTTACCTTGATGAAAATACTATCATTATGGTTTGAACCATAAATTCATGATTTAAATTTAAAAAAAAAAGGTCTGGTTAGTCACTCAATAGAAACTATCATGTGACCAACATTTTTAAGCAGCATGAAGTGTTTGGGGTTGATAAAATAAAAAAGATTGTTGCATAGATACATATAAATGTCAGAACACATGAATAAGCTAAATCCAGCAACAGTGTCTAAACCAGTCTGTTGTGGGTAGCGGTGATTAACAAAAATAACAAAATTAAATGAAAAACAGATGAGATATACAGTACCATAAATAAAAACAGTATGTTTGTTCAAATACTTATGCGCATTACTTTTTATAGGGTAATGCTCATAAGTATTTGAACAAGCACACAATCTGTTTTCAATCCCTGAGATTGCAGGGGCCATTATGGATTCTGAGCAGGGCGAAAAAAAAAATTAACTTACTAGTTTAGCAACTCTTCCGTATAGCAATGCGAGTTCAGTTTTTAATCTCCTTCAAAAATTCTGAACAAGATTTTAGAAGGATAGAAACAAAAAACTTGTTTTTTCCATTTAACAATGTAATTCTTTAAAAAAAACATTTTCAAGAAATTTAGCATTCAGAACCACAAAACGTGACTAAATGCATGCCTTGTTATGTTGATTGCAAAAAATGTGGTTCTTCTTGCGTAATGTTCTTGGTTTTAACTCTCAAACCCAAGCAATTAGAAGTAAAATGGCTGTTTGGTCAAATACTTATGAGAGGTACTGTATGTGAAAAGGTATGTTTTCTCACCCTCCAGGTGACAAACCTCCTTTGGCAGTACGTCGTGTTGGTGGTGATCAATTAGAAAATTGGAAAAAGTGTGATCAATGAATAAGTTACTTCTTTTGTCCAAATTTTCACAAAACAAGTGTGAATGCTGCCAAACACAAAGTGACCAATTTAGCATAAACTTACATTGTAAATTGAACCTCCCACTAAAAACTTATTTTGGAAGGGAAATTTCAAAAAACAAAAAATCAGTATGGTTTGAACAATAAATTCCTGTTTAAAAAGGAAAAACCAGGTTTGGTTAGTCACTCAATAAAAACAGTCACATGACCAACGGCTTTAGGCAGCATGCCATGTTGTGGGTGATCAATTAAAAAATTGGAAAAAGGTGTGATCAATAAATTAGTAACTTCTCTCACCATTTGTTGGGCAGGTGATCACTAAAAAGTCAGAATTTTCAAAAAACAATCATGAATGCTGCTAGACAAAATGTATTGTAAAATTGAACCCCCTACTAAAAACTTATTTCAGGTTCAAATCTAAAATCGAGCCTAATAATTTGTAGCAGAAAATGTTCCAAATTTGTTCATAGGAAACACCTCGATTATATAAAAAAATACTACTTATTTTATTCAGAAAGAAAGAGAGGAGAAAACGTAGTCATGTTAAATTCTATATTTATTGAGTTAAATATTAAATTACCCTTTTTTTATCGAGTTAAATATTCTTTAAACTGTGGCCCGTAATTTTCAACGGGTGCTGCAACTGTGAGCCAAAGCAATGTCCATTTTTAGACATTAAAAATTATAAGGATCATGAAAACTCCACAGGTGTTGACAATTAAGATTATTCATTATCTTATGTGCCTTTGCTCTTCTCTAACCAAATGCCTGTATCATCTCATTCCCTCCCTTATCCCTTCCAATCTTCATTGTCGGTCCATGCATTTATGTACATGTTATGCAAACATGGATTAGATACATATGCAAAAATGTTCTTACACCCTTAGTAAATTACCCAACTTTCTTCTCTGCCCAATTCCTTCCTACCCTCTAATTAAACTACTTAACTTCCATTTCTCCCCCTCTCCCTTCCTACCCCTTCAGTAAACTACCTAAATTTCTATTCTTCACTTTCTTTTCCTAAATAAAATAGGGTACATTTTAAATAAAATAGGGAATAATGTAACATGCAAGCCAGGTCAAAATAGAATAATAACATTGGACTTAAAATGATGCAGTCTTACTACATGGAAATATCCTCATTTTCAGCATGGAAATATCATCATGTGCTGAAAAATGGTCTGTTCCAGTTGGTATATTAGTGACCATAAATTGTTCGTCTATGTTCAACAAGGACACAAGATGGAATTCTCTGTTCAACAAAGAAAAGAACTGAGAACATTTCCATGTTTAAAATTATGGAACAAGCTGTACTGCATGCATTATAACTTATTGTTGCTGGTAACATTTAAATTTTCTGTTTGATACTGTCTTTTGCTTTACACTACCAAAAAAAAGACTCATTCCTTATGGATAGTACTTATTACATTTGAAGAAGGCCAAAGAGTGAATCAGCCAAAACGTTGTGTGAACAACATAAACAGCAAGAAGTTCAATTGTCTGAAAAACTCTTATAAGAATGCTACTTCAAAGGAATCAATGCCATAAAAAAGAATTCTTCTAAATATAAAGATTTAATCTTTAATATATTATTATAGTTTGAAGAAATGCAAATTCAAGTCGCTAAAAGAACTGCAAATTCAAGTCTCTAAAAGAACTGCTTCAGTGCTAAATTTAAAAAGGCCAATGCAAAAAGGTCCAATGCAAAAAGGGCCAATGCAAAAAGAGCCAATATACGCACAACATATACATATGCCACATACTTATATGTACATGTGTAGACACATGTCACATATGCACACACATATATACACATTCACATAAACAAACACACATACACATGCTTTACATGCAGACACATGCCACACACATACTACATACGCATATGCAAACACATACCACATACACACATACCACATACATACATACATACATACATACACATATGACACATATGCAAATGCATAGACATATACACATATGCATAAACCTATCCACATATTGTATATGCACATACCAAATACACACATGCTGCATACTCACATTTATACTTGCACATACATACCACATATGCACACACATACACACATGCATATATATGCATATACATACACATACAAATACACATGTAATATAGACAGGCACATGTCACACACACACTACATACACACATGCACAAATAATAATGGGTTTCTAATGCTTAATCTGAGAGAAATAAATGAGAAAAATAAATGCTTTAATGATACTCCTAGTGCATAAACCAAAATATTATTTTGGTTTATGCACTAGGAGTATCATTAAAAGCTTCAAAGATATGGGGGATACATATAATTATGAACCACACAGATCCATGCCACACACATACTGTTTACACACATTACACATACACACATGATAGATATATGTACAGTTGAACACACATGCCATATATGCACATATGTACACAAATGCCATATATGCATATATGCACACATATACTTGCATTACATGCCAAACACATACTACATACACACATACAGACACAGAACATACACACATATCCACATGCCACATACACACATGCCACATATACACATACCACAGACACATGTGCTACATATGCTCACACATACACACATACATTAGGTCTAATGCAAAATAGTTTAATGCAAAATGGTCAAATGTAAAAGGGTTTGATGCAAAAATGTCCAATGCAAAAAGGGCCAATGCAAAAAGATCAAATGTGTATGAGACATGTGTGTGCAAGTATAAATGTGAGTATGTATCATGTGTGTATTATGGTATGTGCATATATAATATATGGGTATGTCTTTGCGGATGTGTATATGTGTGTTTATGCATGTCGCATGTGTGTATGTTGTATGTGTGTACATGTGTGCATGTTGTATGTGTGTGCATGTGTGTATGTGCATGTGGCATTTGTCTGCATGTAAAGCATGTGCATGTGTGTTTGCTTATGTGCATGTGTGACATGTGTATACATGTGTACATGTGAGCATGTGGTATGTATGTTGTGTGTATATATGTATTAAGCTTTTTTGCATTGGACCTTTTTACATTGGACCTTTTTACATTGAACATTTTGCATGTTGGCAGTTATGTATTTGTTTCATTTGTTGTGGACGTTTTTGATATTGGACCTTTTTGATTGGACATCTTGACTTAGCACCATTTATATACTTTATCTCAAAAAAGACAATCTAGAAATCAGGGGCATAGCTTAGAAAGGAGGTGGGGTGGAGAAGATTTTAAATCGCCCCCCCACACCCCCAATGGAGAGGGCCCCCAAAACCTTTATGAATAGTAGTTCTACTAACATTACACAATAACAAATCTCACTAAATGTTGGAACCCAATCCCCCCTAGCCGCCAAATCTCCAGCTATACCCCTGAAAGAACATCATCATGAACCAATGGCATGTGCAGAATGCCATTTCTGTTTTGTAACCTTTTGGTTCATACTCGGCAAGAATTGTCCATTTTTATTCCCAATCTGCTTATTTTGCAGAGCATAATTCAGTATAAGAGATAGCACCAAATTTGCGGAGAAGCACAGCATCTTACGATCGAAATTTGTTTGTGACGCTGACATAAGCGGATCGCATTCATCAGATTATACAGGTTTTTATCTCAATCCAGAAAGTAAAATGAAACATTAGTTGATGCGAAAGCAAAAAGGGAAGAGAATAAATGGAGAAAGAACACACACACATATATATATATATATATATATATATATAAATACATATGCTTACATGTGTCTTGTACCTCCCCTTGCCACCACCGAGAAAGGATATTTGTTACTTGCAGAAAGAGTCAAATGTCACAAATATAAACATGAAGAACGACAGATATTACTTGCACATGTCAGTCTTGCATCAATACTGAGATGTCCAGTTAAAGCATCTTTGGTTCTTCTTTTGAGACTTACCCATCCACATACACACATCTCACTGCCATGCTTTTCTAGTGTATACATTACTCATCAGCTTAAAGAAAGCCACTTACATATATAGTGATATATAATGATAAGTGTATATATATATACTGATATAGAAGGAGATTTTAACATAGATTGAAAAAAAACAAAAACAGGTCTGGTTAGTCTCCCAATAGAAACCTTAACTAACATCTTTTGGCAGCATTCCATGTTGGGGGTGATCAATTAAGAAATTGGAAAAAGGGGTGATCAATGAATAAGTTACATCTCTCGCTCTGTTGGGTAGTGATCACTAAAAAAGTCTCAATTTTCAAAAAACAAGCATGAAAGCTGCCAGACACAAGCTAAGCCAAAAATTTTTTAAAAACTTATTCAAGGGGGTGATTTAAAAAAATAAAAAATATTTTTTGTAGACATCATCATCAGCCATTATAAGTCCACTGCTGGACAAAGGAGTAAATATTTAAATTTTCAGCCCTCTAGTTCCACAGGTGCAGCCTGTACGCATGATGCATACATATATACATAGATAGCCAGCCAAACCAGCTTAAAAACTGAAGAAAGCTAAGTTGACAGTTTTGGTTGACGATTTCTAATAAAGGATAAAACTGGAACATGTACATACATGTATACATACATGTATACATACATGTATACATACATGTATACATACATGTATACATACATATAATAATACCAATCTTTTCATGTAAGTGCAAGGTGGTGTAATGGTTAGCAACTCAAGAAATGGAATTGGTAAACCAGTTCCCATTCTGTTTACATCATCCTTAGGCAAACAAATAAATACTAGTATTCCAAGGGAAATTTCAAGTTTCTACTATAAACGGTTAGGGCTGGGAGAAGTCTGGATACATAGATAGATACATAGATAGATACATAGATACATATAAATGTCAGAACACATGAATAACATAAACCCAGCAATAAACCAGTGTTGTGGGTAGCAGTGATTAATAAGATTATTAATTTTTTAATTAGTATCTACTGTCTCTTACAAAGGCAAATATACAGTGATCTCACAGAGATTAATGGCAAAAGTCTGAACTATATTTGGTCCCCATGTACTGTTCAATGTTTCAAAGGTTTTCAGTAGCACCTCATCTATGCATGCAATCTCAGACAGACATACAGATAAGTATATGGAAATACCAAGGTATGTACATTATCGCCCATAAATAAGTACAACCCTACCACTATGTTATAGAAATTTAATTTTCTTCTAAACCAAATGTAATATGATTTTATTATTTCTAGTGGAACATTACACAATAAAAACAGATATTATCAGGTATTATTTATGACTAAACTCTACAGCATTGAAACTAAATATGAATATGTTGCCATCCAAAGTACAACACGACAAAAAAATATTTTTGGCAACAGAGTTTCAATGCTGGAGAGTTCGGTCATAAATAATACCTGATAATATCCATTTTGATTGTGCATGTATGATTGTTCCACTAGAAATGATAAAATCCTGCTATGTTTGGTTTTTGTGTTAAAATCTGGTAAGGGTGTACTTCTGTATGGGCGATACTGTATATTAACATTAAGGAAATACAAGGTATATCTAGAAAGTATCCAGTCATTTAATATTAATGAAAAAAATAGTCTACCTAGAGAAATGGCACCTTAGTTCCCTCAACATACTCTCCTTGGGTCCTAACACACTCATCCTAGTATCCATTCTACTTTTTAAAACAGTCTGCAAAATCCTCTTTCAGGATCACCATTGGCTGCCTCATTGTGTTCTCCTTAATCTTCGTTGACACTCTGAATCTCTTTGGGAAAAGTCTGAATCGCAGGGAACCAAATCTGGACTGTAGTTAAAGGGCTGATAAACCTAGGTGATGCAATGTTTTGCAAAAAAACATGCATAACACGTTAAGAAGGACTCGCCTTGTCATTGTGAATACAACAGTCACACAGTACTCAATCTCACTCAATGGTATCTCACTGCTTACTAAGTAACCACACAGGAGTTTGTATGTTCACGCTTGCAGAGTAAGGTCTTCTCTGATCGGATGCCAAGTCACATCAAAGACAAGCAACTTGTTCTTGAAATATTCAAAATGGCTGGATACTTTCAGGAAAGACCTTGTACACATAGAAAGTGGACAAGTTGTGTTGCCTACTTCAAGTATAGGAGCAACCAGATAAGTTGTTTTTTTTAATTTTTAATTGAGCAAGCAACCTCAAAATATTATAGTGTTGCCCGGGGAAAGATAATTTCCAATATAAAAAACATGAAAACAAATGATAATTTATAGAGATTTCATAGAAGAGAAAACCAAAGTTCCCCTTGATTTTGACCACTAAACGGGTAAAAAAATTTCCCAACAAATTCTGATGCCTAAAAGGGAAACATTCATAGCAAGAAAAAAGTTATTTTGACCCCTAAAATGTGAAAAAAGTATCCCCCTCCCACTTCCTGGAAAACCGAGTCCCCCTCCCGATTTAGGCCCATGAAATGGAAAAAATCCCCCTACCCTATCTTAACCTCTAAAAGGGAAAAACAACCAGATTTTGTCCCATAAAAAGGGGAAAAAATCCCCTTCCCCGATTTTGACACCTAAAAGGAAAAAAACCTCCCCCCTCCCTGATTCAGACCTATAAAAGGAAGATAAAGGTACCCCTCTACTTTGACCCCTAAAATGGAAAAAATGTTCCCCTCACTTTTGACCCCTAAAAGAGAATGTTTTCCTCGTGTTTGACTCTTAGCTAGATTACCTTTTTTTCTCTAATGCACATATAAACATTGTTTATCTCTTGTACATATAAACATCCTCTCTATCTCTCATATACATAAACATTCTCACTCTCTCTCATACATTAGAGATTAAAAGGAAAAGCAATTTTTATTTACAGTACAATTAAATAATGAGATAGAATTTAACTTGGAATCTAAGTGAAAATAATAGTAAAATAATTAATTTAAAAAGTCTAAACTGTATTTTGAAAAAAGCTACTTACAAATTTCCAATATTAACTATTACAAATTTTAAAAATAAATTAAATACAAAGAAAAATATGCATAGACGAATGCAAATAGAATAAGGAAAAAAAGCTGTGTTTATTTACACAATATTAAATGAATTTTTAAGATGTTGTCTGTTTTGTAATAAAGTAAGAAAAAAAGAAAAACATATGTAGGTGAAATGTGAAGAGAAAAGCGTATATAAACATTGTATTTCTCTCTCCCACCATAAAAACATTCTCTATTCTAAACGAATATTTTGGAACACTTACAGATCTTTCTACATCACAAATCTACTTGACATAAAATATGTGTTCAGTTTAGCATTATACTTACATTGTGAATCGGACCACCACTAAAAATTTGATAATGATGGAATTTTCAAAAAAAAAATAGCCTATGTTTTATCCAGGGGTTAAGTCAATATCTATTCAAAAATCAGTCCTCTGGGATTTGCAGTTTGGCCATGATGCTCACTGCAGACATAGATACATACATACAATGTCACACATGAAAATAGCAACTTTTGCATAGTATTAGAAAAAAAGAAAAGAAAACCAAAAATAGCATTCAGTGTTTGTTTTCCATCATGCTGTTCATGGAGGCAGCCCACATCCTCTTCCCCTCTCTCCTACTCCCCAGTCTCCACTACCTCCCATCACCAACCTCCAATGACTCAGCCTAACATACCATTATCACTATTTTGGAGTCTGGGAACGCTCAAAAATTATTCCCATATAAATTAATGATAATTGCTTCTTCACTTTATGCCATTTGGATTTACAAAAGGTTTTTATTAGAACCCTCTTATTTTGGATAGGGGAGATAACCTGCATATAAATTTATATACTTCTGTGTACATGGATCTGTGTGTTTGGAGATGTGAAGGTGAAAAGGATCACAAATACTCCAAATATCATTTTTCTAGGGCCTAGGAAATCAATATTTGATTAACAAGCAGAAAGTATTAAATGTTCATTTTATCAATACTTCACTGTTTGCTCATATCATCCTCAGATCAGTATGGCTCCCTAGCTCTTCAATCGCATAACATATATCAGAAATTTATCAATAAAAATGTAGTGAATTTGAATTTCTCGATCGAGTACAGGTTGAATGTTAAGAGGCTTAGACCGCTCATTAGATGGAAAATGACATTTTTCAAAACTCATTAGTTTGATAAAATGTCAAAATTTGATCACCTTTAACCTGTTCAAATTAAAGTCAATGAAAAGCAAAGAAAAGATGAATACATCCAATCCATTAGCAAAATGCATGCCAGTATCCCAGGGTCCCGTTGCCAACCGCGTGTTAATAATATATGGGCAAAACTCAGCATGGAAACTCAATGAACTTCATCATTGCTTCATCTGAGAAAATTAGCAGGAAGTCAGGTCAGGGACAAGAATGGTATGTGGAAGAAAATTCCAAGAAATTTCCATGGATCTGCCAACTAATAAAAGCAACAAGGTAAGAACTAGCAAAAAAAACAGAAAGAATTGCTTTCTCGATACTATCAATATCACTCTTTTTATAAACACTCCTTACTTTCTACTCACCTTCTGAATATTTCCGGATCTCTCCCGTGTCTTCCTGGAGCAATATGCCAATAAATATGGATCAATTTGTTTAAAAATATTTATCATGGATCTTTTTTCTTTTTTTCTTTTTTTTAAAAACAAATTCAGCCTACTTGGCAAAAAAATAAATGGTAATTTTTGAACAGGTGTTGTTTTTTAAGATTGTTTCTGTTTTTAAGATTACTTCTATGTATGAACTATTGTAAACGGTTATGTTTTGTTCTTGTAGGGTTTTTTTCTATTTAGGAACTGTTACAAACTGTTACTATTTGTACTTGTGATTTTAAAAAATCTATTTTTTTTAGCCTGGTTTTTGATCAGTGTTTTACCATTATCATTAAAAAGAAAAGTAGTCATTTACAATAAACTATGAAAATGAAAAATATTTTCAATTTCAGTGTTATAAAATGTGAAAATGTTAAGATGTTATAAAATATTAAAATTCTAAAACTTCCAAATTAAAAAAAAAAACTTAAAATTTTAAAATTAACATTTTTATGAACATATTTCCACCTTGTGTATTGGTGTATGTCTTCTGGTGTATATGTTATGGCTGTTTAGGCCATTTTCAACATCCAGGCTGCTCTTATTTACACATTTTTTTATAGCTTATACTCCCAAGTTATTTAATTTCTTCATATTAACTGAAGATGATCAAAGAAGGAATTGGTCTGATTGCCATAAAAACAACAAATATAAGATATAAGAATAGATATCACATAAAAATAAGAATGATAATATCTATTAATTCTAAAAAGTAAATTCTAAGTGCGTATAAATACAATTTTTCAAGTGTTG
Organism: Architeuthis dux; assembly: GCA_006491835.1. Classification (NCBI taxonomy): domain Eukaryota; kingdom Metazoa; phylum Mollusca; class Cephalopoda; order Oegopsida; family Architeuthidae; genus Architeuthis; species Architeuthis dux. The sequence goes on along the minus strand of VCCN01000262.1, from coordinate 2,902,839 downwards.
TTTGAAAATTTAAGATGAAGCATAAACATTAAGCCATGAGTTATCCAGACTAATATCCACATTACAGTAAGTCCCTGTGTTAAGAATGTCCTATTTACGGACCACTCATATTTATGAACGGACTGCCATAAATATATAAAAAATTTATGTTGAATACATGAAATGCTTTAAAAAATTCAAGGTCTGTATCATATTGCCTTATTAGGATTAAAATGCAGTTTTGCTTTTGGGAGTAATGAAATATCTTATCAGGCATTTATGTATATGGCTATAAAATGTACACCTACCATAGCACAATAGCAAGATTGTCTTATAGAATTATCAAATATAGTGAGTTCACTCTTCATTGAGTCCCCTGCTATTGTGAGTTTTCTGTAAGACTACACTAGGTTAAGAGAATAACTATTTACCAAGATTAAGACTTTAGAAAATATTTCTAATGATTTCTTGAAGTAAATATCTTCTAACTACAACTGAAGAAATTTCTGTCTCTGTGTCTATGCATTATTAATCATCGTTACCCACAACACTGGTTTATTGCTGGTTATAGGTTATTCATGTGTTCTGACATTTATATGTATGAAATCAA
>VCCN01000262.1:2832284-2851598 GCA_006491835.1 Architeuthis dux | reverse complement strand
ACATATATATATATATATATATATATAGCTTTGCTCACCTTGCCATGGATCACTGGTTCACAAGCTAGTCTTGCAGACCACTATGTCCATTGTGAATTTCACTGGATACTTCATGCTTGTAGCCTTGTACCATACTATGCTTAATAAATATCACTACATATAAAACTTTGGGTTTTGATTGAGCCATGGTTAGAAGGTTAGTCAAGCAGACCATTACAACTATAGTGAATTTGACTCTCATACTTGTGGCCTTGTGCCCTACTAAGCCAAGTGTAAATATCATTAATCAACTCAAACTGCTTTTCTTCCAGTTATTTATTTGTTGTATATTTTTATTTTTCCTCATTTGTTATCTTTTTCCTATCTTTTCCCTCCTTCTTTCATTTTAGTTTTTGTTTTACTTTTCATCTTTTCTTTCTATACTTCGTTTTACAATTCTTTTTCTTCTCGTCTTCCTTTTTTTTTGTAAATGGTTTCCTCCTATATTATTTACTCTTCTTCCTTTTTCAATTCTTTTCTTTAATAATTCACATAATTATTTGGCCATATTGGAAAAAAGATAAAATAGAAATTGAAGATATTATTTCTCCATTTTTTCTTTCCTTTGTGGTTTTCATAAATGACCACAAAAAATATAAAAATAAAACAAAGGAAAGGCGGTTATTCAACCAGGTTTTAACAAGAACTATAACTAAAGAATAACAAAAAATGTGTCCAAAATCTTCAAGTATTTCTTGGACATGTATGTCCAAATGGAATCTGAAAGCCAAAAATAATTTTTTTTATTTTTGTTTTATCATTTCTGTCACAAAATTTCAACAAAAAACTTCAAGCCACCTTCAATTGCTGTAATGATATCCAAACTGTATCTAAGTGAATCGTAAATAATATTTAAATTTTAAATCTCTAGTGCCTACCTCCCAAACACATTAATTTGAGGAGATAAAGGACAATCTAACTTATCCTTTTAAGAAAGTTTGACCCCAATCTACTTTAATATTCTTCCAGTTAAGAAGATAGGCAACCGACATCAGTGGACATTGCTTCAACCCAGTCCTTGGGCTTTTACAGAAAATGAAAAAGAAACAAAAAAATCCGAAAAGTATTACTCAAACTAGATGAGAGATTAAGTATAGCTACTTATGTCTGTTTATGATTTTACAGGGTTTTATCTGTAGACTTATAGCAATGGACATTCCCAAAAAGTCCATTATAAAAGATTAGAGAGAAAATTCCTAATCCTTACAGTTGTTCTTTGCCGAGAGACTTATTTTTCAGTATGATTTTAACCCCATTAAGCGAATGCTGCATGTTTTCTTTGTGTATATTTATTTTTATTTTATAAGGAATCGCATCTCTTTCTGCAGATATTCCCCCAAAACAAGAATAATAATGCTGATGTGTTGATCCTTTGCAGTATTGTTTAAGTCTTAAATCTTTAAGCTCATAAATGCAGTTGATGTATATTAACGAAAAGAAACTGAAATAGTCCTCGCTTCTAGGTTATTTTTCAATGTGCAGTAATTTCTAGGATATCTACTATACTTTTTTTAAAATTATATATTTTAATGCATTTATGACTTTATATCATATATTTTTACTGGTGATATACAAATGATGACAGTACCTTATTACAAAATATTTCCAAGGCTCATCCTTCTATATTTTCTCAGCTTTCAAAATGTTATTCTGTTCAACATATTCAGATCAAATGTAGAATCTGGACCCCAAAATGATATTTTCATCTACACCATAATCAAAATTTAATTTAATTTGATCAAAACAAGGATCAATTGTAGAATTCAGACCCCTCTAAGTCCATAAAAGAATATTGTGAAGAAATAGTATCATTTAATCCTTGTTTTAATTAAATTAAATTAAATTAAATTAAATTTCGATTATACTATAATCTGAAAATTTGCACTTTTGAATCAATCTTGGGGTCCAGATTCTACATTTGATCCACATATTATATATCTACTAGATGTTTATGTAACCAGTGATATCACAGGTAGGATTTATTAAATACATAAAAAAACTTTCATTTAATCTAATGATTACATGTATAGTGACAGCAAATTGTGGTTGTAGGGGAAAATGAAACAAAAATCATGGTTGTATTTTAGCACCAACTGTATTTGAACCTCATTTGCACAGACAAGGTTTTGGTTTTGCTTATTTCTGCCCTCTAACTTCACCGCTATTCCACATTTTGCATTAGATATTTCTGGCAGTTGGGAAAAAGAGTGATGATTAAACAGCAAATCTTCAATGGTTAATGGCACGGAGAATGGAACTGTCAAACCGAGTTCAAACTCCAGCTGGGACAGTTTGCGTTTACTTTGCACTCATTCCCTTTGGTCCATCTTGGGCATTGGGCTAGTACTCCAGGCCCCGTAAAAAACCCACAATGGCTACAAATTATAATTGGGTCTCCGAGGATCTTTCAAGAAATGGAGACAAAATCAACTTAGTTGAGAGCATCCTGTGATATGTTTTAAGTTATCTGAAAGATGGAACCTAACCAAAAAAACTGGCTCTCAAACTAAGAACTATGCAACATGCACAAAAAAGGATCATGTTCAACATCATATGGAGAGACCACAAGTCAACACATTATATTAGAGAAAAACAGGAGTTGGGGGATATCATAAAATCAAAAGTCAGTGGGAAGGCCATGTTGAAAGAATGTCAGACAACTGCTGGACATCACAACTCACAATGTGGATCCCCAGAGATGCAAAATTGTGGCTAGCAAAAAATAAGATGGCGTGATGATTTAGACAGGTTCAGGAGATACTGGCACCGTGACATCCATGATCAAGAGATCTGGCAGATCTTGGGGAAGATCGATGACCAATCAAGGATGTTAAAAGGCTGCTACTGCTGCTACTGCTACTGCTGCTGCTGCTGAAAGAAAAAGAAATTATAAGGGAGCTTCATATCAGACATTTGAGGAAATGAGCTCACATTAAAATGAGAAGGAAATAAGAAATTGGAAGAATCAGATGAGATAAAACAATAATGAATGAGGAAAGGATGAGAAAGAATTGGATGGGAGAGAGGAGGAAATATTTGAATAGGCTAAGAAACAGTTATGAAGCCACATCAAGTTGTCAGAATGTCAATTAAATGCATTAGACAGACAAGTGCGGATTTCAACCCGATGTCGCTCCCACTTCTCAACAGACCTAAACCCGACAAGATAAAGACACCGAAACACCTGGGCCCCATGCTATGAGTGTTACCCCGAAGTTATGTTTAAAGACATAACTTCTGTTTAACCCATCACAATCGGATTTTACACCTGAAGAAAGCCGAAGAATGGATCGGCCAAAATGTTGTGTTTACAACACAAACAACAAGAAGGAGTTCAATCGTCTGAAGAATCATTTGAATATTAATGACCCTTCTCAAAACTATAGAGAATAGAATTACAAAGTGTTGGATCAATCAGTAGAGACATGGTTTGTTATCAAACAGTTTGTTGCTCAATAGAGTTCAAGAAACTTCAAAGACAAACAGGCAGGTTTATGGCTTACTTTTATTAGAAATACTTACCCTCTTGGTTTTTCTTGGTATCTGTGTTCACTTTCCTGCGTGTGCACCCACGCATACACATATACACGTGTAAAAACACGTTCACATGCATATGCATTGTACATAACACAAGTGTATATTATCCATTTACGCGTTTATTGATCTTTGTTTTAAGCATTAAAAGCATCGGTACACATGCATACACAAAGCCATGCACGCATGGCACATTTACATGTTTGCATATACATATTTGTATATACATACAGACAAAAGAACATGCATAAAGACTTTCACATATACACGCGTGCTTACAAACAAATACTGGAGAATGCATACATAAATGCATGTACATACACGTTGCACATGTGTATGTGTGCATTTGCAAATACACACACACACACACACACACACACACACATACATACAAACACACACAAAGATAAACTGAATCAAAAATTCCTACATACCTAAACGTATACATACAAACTCAATATAAATGAATTTTTGTGATGTTTGTGTATATATGTATCTGATAATTATAATGACATTTATTAGTGAGAGCCTATATTTGCCTGGTGTCGGTGTGAGCAACTGCTCTCACTAATAAATCTCATTATAATTATCATATTCTGTCGATTGGATATAAAATTATCCATCATTTGATTTCATACTGTTGACATAAGAAATCCACATTATATTCATGCCTAAAATCAGAACGTGAGAATGGAGAAGCCAACAAAGTGTAGGATAAAAGACTCCTGTCTATCATCTGATCTTTGTTAGTTCAGTCGGTAGAACAGCACCACGTATAGGTGGCTTCCAAGGTGGACGCGGGTTCAATCCCCGCACAGAGTTTGTTTCTTTATACACATTTACGATTTAGGCCGCTCGTTTAGCAGTCGCTCACACCGACGCCAGGCAAATATAGGCTCTCACTAATAAATGTCATTATAATTATCATATTCTGTCGGATATAAATTATCCATCATTTGATTTCATATATGTATGTGTATAAATACACGCGGTGGGCAGAGCCTGGTTTTCACCTGGTTTTCGCCTGGCTTTCGCCTGGCTTTCGCCTGGCTTTCGCCTGGCTTTCGCCTTTAAAAACAAATGATGCTGAAACGTCTGCAGTTGAAATATATGTGGCCGCAAATATCTGCAGCTGAAATGTCCAGTTACATTCAGAGATAGATAAATTAGTAGGTATAAAGGAATAGACTGGCATGTACAGTGCTGGTCACAATTATTGGCACCCTTGAAATTGTGTATAACCTGCACGCACTGCACACACAATATCTTCAGAAATAAATAGAAATCTACCAAATTTGTATCATCAGAATATTTGAATAGGATGTCCAAAGTGATTTAACAAAAAAACATTATTTTTCAACTTATATATAGTAATTTAAAAGAAGAAATAGAAAATATGACCTGGACAGTGATATTAGCAAGCTTCCTTAATATTTTGTTACATCATTTGGGTATGATGACTGCCTCCAGATGTTTCTTGTTGACATCTATAAGCTTCTTGCACCTATAAGCTGGTAGTTTCTCCCACTCTTGCTTTGCGATTGAATGTTTGCAGGATCCCTGCAGTGTATGGTATGTGTTGATTTCTGCTCTCTCCAAAGATTTTCAATTGGATTGAGATTAGGACTGATTCCTGGCCAGTTTAAGTCAGTCCATTATTTTCCTTTTCAACCATTCTCATTTTGGATCTGTGGTAGTGCTTTTATCATGCTGGAGTACCCATGATCTTCAGACCAAACCTAGTTTTCTTACACTGGGTAGCACATTTTGCCCTAAAATCCCTTGGTAATCCTTTGATTTCATGATTCCTTTGATATGGTCAAGGCCTCCAGTACCAGAGGCAGCAAAGCAGCCACACAGCATTATGGATCCTCCAACATGTTTAACTTAACATAAAACGGAATTATGGATTTTTGCCAAAGAATATCTGATCAAACCACAATCCCTCAGGGCAAAATGAAGTTGCGGACCTTACTAGAATACAGATGTACTAACCATTATTAATGCAGAAATATCGTCACATGGATTTTCCAAGTGAGGAAGGACTACATGCCTTGAAAATCAGCATTTGATTCCTGCTTTTTACCTAGTCTTAAACTATCTTATTTGCATAAAACAAAATGGCTGCTAACACACACCAAAAAAGACAGAATTTCATATCTGAATACTTTAAAAGGCCAAATCATGGGTTTCAGACATGAGGAATTCAAAAATCCACTTTATTTTACCTTAAATAAATAATTTATAGGTATTTCTAGATTTTACAAGAATATTTCAAGTATACGTTATAGGCAAATTTGTGGATTTAATTCATGAAGGAGATATATACATATATATATATATATACATCGTTAGAAAGAGAATTCTATCAGCTTTCCAGCAATGTATATTCCCAATTTCTATCTGTTGAGCTTAAAAGTCACAGCCAAAAACGTGTTTCTAGGTTTTAGCGTTTTACAGGGAAATTGTAACTTTATAGTCCACATTCTATGGATTGTGGATTTAATTCCTAATGGAGATACACCCACACACACACATACACTTTTAAAGTACTCAGATATGTCAATTGTGAGACGAGATATGAAATTGTGTTTTTTTTATGTGTGCTGGCGGCCATTTTGTTGTATGCAAATGAGATAGTTCATCCCAACTTCTTTCTTGGGAACATCTTTTTTCTGAAAGAGGACATCCCAAGGAACATTTTGGTAGCCTATTCATAGGATCCTGGGGCGTGGGAGGTTGATAGGCCCTGTTGGTCCCCTGACTACACCTTTTACATTTGTGCTTATAAAAGGATTTCCCCAAAGGTTTATGTCTTGTTTTTTCCCCTGTTATTCTACATAAAAACCCGCTTCGTTCCGTACCAAATTTGTTAATGGTGTATTTACTTCCAGGTTTGACCATTTTTTGGTGAAATTCAACTGGACTATACTGGGATAGTTTCATTAGAAAAAATAATTACAAAGAAACTATATGAAATTGTTTTAGGCGGTCATCTTGGTGTTACCCCCTCTGATGGTGTCACCAGGGATGGACCGCCCCACCCCTACACTAATGTGTCCATATACTCATCCCATATGGCTTCAAAACGTATACCCCCCCCCCGGGAGCAGGCAGCCCCTGCGTTCCCTCACTTCTATTTGTCTTAGCATCACACCACTGGTGATGGGGGAAAGTACCAGACTGAAACAAAATCAAGAAGGAATAAAAGACGGAGCTTTTTTGGGGGGGGGGAGCTCCAGATTTTACCTTCCTTTGTCATAGTTCTTTGCATTTTCCTCCCTTTTCTCTCTCAATCCAATCTACACCCTCTTTTTGACTGGCTTTAAATCTCTCTTTCTTTTTAAAGTAGGGGGTAAGTTTATTCAAATGATGACCCTTTTTACCCCCATCAGTTCGGTTCGTTTGTTTATTGAGTTGTTCACGTGTCTGTTTTGTTTATCTGTCTGTTCACTTCTCTCCACTAATTTGTGTTGTTGTTATTGTTGGAAGCTGTTGCCACCTGCTTTACCCCTCATAGACTTCTGCCCACCCACAACTGCGCTAATTCTTTCTCTTTCAATTGGTCTTTTTATTTCATTTATTTTACTCTCCGATCTCTTCTCATTCATTCCTGTTTTTCATTCATTCATGATCTGTTTATTCATTCATTTCTGTTCATTCATTACTAATCTTATTTATTTGTTCATTCCTATTTTCCTTCATTCATTCCTGATCTTTTTCATTCAATCGTGGTTTTCATTCATTCATTAGTTATCTGTTTCAATCATTCATTCCCGATCTTTTTCATGGCCTTCATCGAAAATGTATGTATGTGTCTATGAGTGCGTGTGCATAGACATATTGTTTGACTCAACATTGATGAAATTCAATTTAAATTTTACTAACGAATTTCATCTTTGTCACTTTTTATCTATCAATCATATTGTTTTAAAATGGTCGATTTTCGTTTGAACCACTTCTTTTTGTAACTTTTTACTTTACCCATTGCCTGAAACTGTTCCAGTAGGCACCAAATAGGCTGTATATGTGTACAAAATTCACATATGGTTTCCTCTATTTTTAGAAATTGCGTAGTTTGATTTTCAGATTATTTTCTGGAGAATTAAGATTGTTTTAGATTTTTTTTGCCTCAATTTTTTATCCAAAAAATTAAAATGGGTTGGCAAACGTGGCTCTGCCCGGCAGTACAATAGAACAGATAATAGACATTTAGTATTTGTTAATAATTTCGTTTACATGGCTCTTTCCAATAGGTAACTCAATTCTAGGTACAGTTTCAGAGAGACACATCTGCATATCATTCTCAATTGGCAATCTAGCACGAAATCTTGCTAATACTAAAAAAGAGCAACATTGACTCCATTGTAAAATAATATATACAACACCACGACTAGTCTCAATTATAGGATTAGTTTAATACTTAAAATCAATGTTTAGAATAAACAAAGAATAAGACTAATTCATAATATATACTCATGCCATTATGTAGTTTTAAAATATGTTTAATATCAAAATGATACCTGCAATGTCAACAAATTATTTGCAAGATCGTTGAACCAGGAAAGATTGTTCTTGATCTTGGAATTTAAAGTCAGGTTCTGCATAAAACGATTTGTCCTTTGTGTGCAATTAAATTAGCTTCTCTAAGTTGATCTCCGAGTAGGAACAACCACATTGGTTTTCTCAGATAGGTAAAGGGGAAAAACATTTGAATCGGCTAAACTGATTAATTTCTTTTCAGATATTCTAAAAAGCAAGATGCCATGCATTTGGTTGCTCTCCTTTGTATCTTATGCAAAGTTAAGGCAATGTGTACCTTGTTTTTTGTTTTCTTTTTAGTCAACTTCCTGAATTTTTGAAAGTTGGCACTTATCTTTGGTTTATCCTTGGAGATATATCTTAACGTAATTTTTTTCTCTAAAAGTTCTCAACTCTTATACCTGCCTACCAAAATGCTTACTTCTCTTTCCGAAACATAAAACAAAAGTCACGGTGTTTTTAAAAGGAAAACTTCAAGATTTAGTAAAAAAAAGTCTATTATAATACGAAACAAACAATGTTTTGCTTAAATAAATAAGCCATTGTATTGTGCCTATAAGAAAAGTCACAATGTTTAGTGTTTGTTACTTTTTGACAACTTATTGAAAGATAAGCAACTAAAATTATATATGTCCTTCCTCTGGCGTTCCTCAGAGTTTAGATAATTTAAGTTAAATGAAATGTTCGTTTACTGGGTCTCCATAGTTCAAATGTGAAAAAAGTGTAAAAATCTGCATACTAGTAGATTGTGTTATGTTCTTTCACATAAAATCAGGACACAGGGGATCTGACCACTATAGCGGCCGCCAGCTTGATTTCAAAACGTCTGCCAAAAAATGAGATGTTTATATAGGGAAATTTTATTGAGCGTTATTTTCCGTAAAAGCGAGAAAAATGGCGTAAAGCGAAGTTTTGAAAAGCGGAGGATACCTGCTATCACTAATCTTAGTTTAGTCAGGCGCAAGGCCACAATAGTGGAGCACTGAGTGAGAACCCAATTCACTCCAATTAGTACAGCAGATTAGATAAAAATCGTTCAGAACTTGACAAAGGTGTGAAAATGTGCATACTAGTTGATTTTGTATTTTCACATAAAACCCAGGACACATGCGATCTGACAACAATTGCAGCCACTATCTTAATTTCAAATTGGCTGGCAAAAAGAATTGCAATATTTCAACTGCTGAGCAGGATAAAGATGACCAGTAAAGTAAAGTAGATATTCTTGTGTTGGTTGAGCTTGTTTCTTACATGGAGGATTTCCGTGAGGGCGAAATACTACCAGTTTTCAAATTGTCTGACTTACGAAGACTTTATGAATCCAGATTGAAGGAACAAGATCCAAGTTTCTCTAGAAAAGTCAATACAACACGACTGAAGGAGAGATTGCTAAGTTTGATGCCAGAATTAATGGCACAAACACATGGTCGAGAAGTGATGCTGATGTTTAATTCAGGCATAGGAGGGGTCTATGCATATTGCTTGCTCCAACAATGATGATGCTATCCACTGCTGCACAAATACTGAGAAAGGATATATTCGCCAAGGAGTACATATTTGATGGGTCATTCAAACCTGGACGTGAACACAATGTGATTCCAAAATATGTTCTTGACCTGGTCAGCATGATCTTAAAAGGACCAAGCATCCGATATCAAAAGGAAGTATCTGATATAGCCACAAAGTGGCACTGACCGTGTCTCAGTTATTAGTGTTCAATGCTAAGAAATCCACCGAAGAGTCATCTGGAACTCACCTTCGTCATACCAAAACAAAAGAGATCCCCTTTGCCATTTATACTGGTTTGGTGATTCATGCTAAGACCAGAACGAGAGGGCTATTAGATAAACTGTCGGGGTATTTGTATAACAGGACGCAAGAAATTTCAACAAATCTTGCTAATAATGTCTGTGCCCAGTTCGAAAGAGATGGCCGTGTTTTCCCATCTACACTGAAGAGTGTTGGGGGTACTATTAAAATGGAGGGGGCCTCAAAAAGATTTATAAATAGTAGTTCACCTATTGCATTTCTACTGACAAATCTCACTAAATGTTGGAGGGGCCCTCAAGGAGCCAAGCACCCAAACACTCTAGCTACACTTATGGAAATCAGTACCGAGAACTCAACAATTCAGTGTACCGAGTATATCAGTTCCGTGTACCACTAACAAGTCTTACTATCAAACATATTCAGAAAACATCCCAAAGTACAAACATAATTTGGCTAGGCCAAGCGTCTCAATTTCCAGGTTTTTTGTATGTCTGAAAACAGTCCTGAAATTGGCCATATTTTAAAAGAATTACTAACGGGGGGGCTTATGGTGGCCCAGAGGCCCCAGCCGATCCTTGATAGACCCCTCTGTTATCACCGAGCAAACAGTTACATCATCACTAGTTACATCATTACTGTAATACTAGTTTCCAAAACCCATTTCCATCACTGGTCGTGCGACACGGGAAACAACTTCGGTTTTTGTTTTGCTAAAAAAAAATCAAGGATCGCCTTATACATGAAATTTACTTGTAAACGGGTACACACGGTATCACGCCCCCTCTCTCTCTCGCACACGCATACGCATACGCACACGGACTTACATAAACAAAGCCACAAAAGCAAAACAATTGAAAAGCCATAAAAAACTACGACAACCTCTTCCTCTGCCGACAACAGAGGAAACAAAGCAGCAACATATGTAATGGTGCAGTCACAAATCTTTCCAAAGATAAGATAAAGGAATTTAAACAAAATAAAAAGTGTGTAGGGGAGAATGAAGATGGGATTACAAGAAAAGGAGGAAACAAAAGAGGTAAAACCAAATATAATCAGTAGAGGGAGCGCAAGAGTTAAGTAGGTGCGGTGGGGGGGGTGTAGTTGCAAAGACCACGAGGAGGAGGAGGAGGAGGGGCTCTGTTGAGGCTGTTCTTTAGGGGGTCAGTCAAAGGAGTTGAATAGAGAAAATAAACAGGAAACTGACACTCTTTGTCATTAAAACAATGCAAAGAACTTGACTTAGATTTTTCTGGTAGCTTTTAAACACCCTTCCCATTCTCATGTTTGCTTCTGTTCCACCTCCTCCTCCTCCCTTGTGTTCTCAGGTTCTGTCCTTCCCACAATCCCAGGCAGGGCAGATAGATAGCCGGATGATGGTTTTCCAGATGGTATGATGTTGGAGATGGAAGAGAGTTGGAGAAATTCGAGCAAGAAACATGAAGATTTTCAAACTAAAAAATGGCGGGAAGAGGAAATATAACCAAACAAGACTGGCTGCTTCAGGGTCAAACTTCACTCTGACTGAAGCTTGAATGACTTAGCCTATAAGTTTTGAAAATATTAAAAAACAGTTTTCCTTTAACTTAATTCTTTAAATTTGGCTATGGAAGGGGACTTAATAAAATAGTATTTAGATATTTTTTTAGATAAATGGCATGAAAATCTAGATCATTCTAAATATAATCTGAGGCAATTCTAGATATAAACTGAAAAACAAAAATAGGGTGGCTGTGGGGCGAAGGTGTCGGACGACCCCAATTCTTCTTTATAAATCTTCCAGTAGGGTTGAAATAAGGTTGCATGCCAAATTTCAGCCTCCTCAGTAGCCTTGAAGGGTTCTAATTTTGGTGAGGATCATTGTCGTTGTCATTGTCATTGTTATTACCAGGGGAAAATAAAATCAACTGCAGAGTAGGAGTTTGACGATATTCCAACAGTTCAATTAAGGAATTGAAGTGTGAGTGGGGGTGGGATGGAAGAAGGAAAGAAAGAAAATTTGATCGTTCTTAAAAGGAAAAGGAAATTGAAGAAAAAAAGAAGGAAATATAGAGAGAAAATAGGGAATCAGACAAGGTAAAGAAAAGAGAAAAAGAATTAAAGAGTAGAGAAGGAATTAGATACATTAAAAGAGATTAAGCGAGAAAAAAGAAGAAGAAAATGATTGTTAAAAAATAAAGTTTAAAGAAAGAACAGACCTGACAAGGTCTGTAAAGTAAAATGTGGGTGATATCATTCATGTTTACAAAGTACGCAAGTAAATCAGCTGGGGGGTTGGGAGTCTGGGAGTGCTGTTTTGACTTTTTGATTTTTGGCCCTTGTAAACGCTTGGAAATAGCATTTTTCAGAACTAAATTTTGATACAAAACATACACAGCACAACACGAATCATTGCATTTTTTTCTTTAAACTAAGGTCAGCATATCGAAGTGAAAATAAAAATATCAGGACCTCCCCACTGTCTATTGATACAATAATTTATTTTAACACAACATATAAATCGAGAGCGAAGAATTCAGTTATCCGATACTTTTGTTCAAGAAAAATATAAATGCCTAGTATACAATATTTCCTTGAAATAGGGGGGGAAGGGGATAACAAGCTACCTTGACTTTTTTCGCAAACGAAAATGTGTTAGAAAACAGGTTTCAACAAAATTCGTGGGGGAGAGTGAAAGACAAAGAATATTGTGAGAAACTTACGCAAAATGAGGGAGACTTGGCAGGCCTGAATGAATAATGGAAATCATTATTATTAATTTTTATACAACGATTAATAATAATGATTTACAATAAAATAAGAATAATGGAATTTAAAAAACTGAAGAGAGAAAGGAAAGATTTACAGAAACTGAGAGAAAAAAAAGGAAGCCAGTCTGGTTAGTCAGTCAATAGAAACCGTCAAGTGTCCAACATCTTTAGGCAGCATGCCGTATTGGAAAAAAGGGGTGATCACTATATAAATTACTTCTCTCGCCTTTTGTTGGATCTTAAAAAGTCTGAATTCTCAAAAAACAAGTGTGAACACTGCCGGACACAAACTAAGGTACAATTTGGCATAAAATTACATTGTAAATTGAACCAAATATTTTTGCGGTAAATTTAAAAAAACAAAAATTTTCTAGACGTAATAAGAAGTAGATTTTCAGCTGTCTAGCTCCATTGGTGCGGCTTGTACACATGACACATACAGAGATAGCCAGCCAGCTAGAATCACTTAAAAACTGAAGAAACCTATGTTAACAGTTTTGGTTGACGGTTTTTAATAGACTTGAAACAAATACGAGACAATTAAAATTGGGGGGGCCAGGTGCGCAATTTAAAATTGCCCCCATCCCCTTTCCCAGCTACACCCCTGAGTGGGGGAACTCAGTGGGATCATTATAAAAATTAACTTAAAAAAGAAAAGACTTTAAAAGGTCGATAATATCTACAAACTCACATATACATCTATATGTATGCATGTGTTTGATTAGGGGTTCAGATAAAAACCACTCAGTGTAAGAGAAAAGTAGGACAAAACCCCCTTGGTTAAATTAATTATGACAAAAATTTAAGTAATTGGTGACAGTATTACATTTTTAAAAATGTGTGATTAGAATATGAGGCCAAGTAAACACCTTTCCTTAAGTAAATAAGGAATTTTGGTGGTATTACTCTTTAATTATTTGGATGCCTCAAAACAATGTTAAGCTTTAAAAATTTCTGATTAGAATATGCGGACAGGTAAAAATTAAAAAAATAATACTGTCACTAATTAGTTAAATTTTTGTCATGTTTTAATTTAGCTGACAGATTTTTGTCCTATTTTGCCCTTTAACTGACAAGGTTTTGTCCAAAGGGATTTTGTCCTATTTCATCCATTAACTGACAAGGTTTTGTCCAAAGTAATGTTGTCCTATTTTGCCTTTTAACTGACAAGGTTTTGTCCAAAGGGATTTTGTCCTATTTCGCCCTATAACTGACAAGGTTTTGTCCAAAGGGATTTTGTCCTATTTCACCCATTAACTGACAAGGTTTTGTTCAAAGTAATGTTGTCCTATTTTGCGTTTTAACTGACAAGGTTTTATCCAAATGGATTTTGTCCTATTTCACCCTTTAACTGACAAGGTTTTGTCCAAATGGATTTTGTCATACATTTGTTTGATTAAAGGTTACAGACAAAGAATTCTTTTTAAATCTTTTATTTAATCTTTCTTGTTTCTAAAGTCAGTAGTTAGTTAGTGTAAGAACTGTCCAAAAGGTCAAAATATTCCTTGTCTGTGGGCTTTAATCAAACATGTATTAATGAAGGATTATCGCCTAATACACATTATTTTTGTATGTATTTGCTGAAAAGTGATATACTGGCACTGAGTACTAGTTCTTTGGGTGTGGCTATAAGAGAAATACTGGAAGAGAGTGGTATCGTGTAGATACATATATGTGTACAAGTGTGTGTGATGGCTGACAGTGAGTGGGAGAAAAAAACTGTGAGATTTTGCGTTGGAAAAGTAAATCACAAGGAACTAAAACCCAGTTTTCAATGAATTGAGAATAAAAGAAAGTTGAGTCGGGGGGAGGAGGCAGCGAAAAAAAAGAATTAATCTACACATGGGTCACAGGACAATGATGCTTAGGGTGGAGGAGGATTGGGAGAATGTCAGAAAAATAAATAAAACTGATCTGGTTAGTCACTCAATAGAAACCTTGACTGTTGTCTTTTCACAGCATGCCGTGTTGGGGGCGATCAATTAAAATATTGGAAAAAGGGGTGATCAATGAATAAATTCTCTCGCCTTTTGTTGGGCCGTGATTACTAAAATAGTTCAAATTTCTTTTTAAAAAGCGTAAACCTGAACACTAAGAGATCAATTTAGCATAAACTTACATTGTAAATTGAACCCCCACTATGAACTTAATTTGGGAGGAATTTTTTTCTAGATATAATAAGGAGTAAATGTTCAAATTTTCTCTAGCTCCATTGGTGCGGCCTGTATGTGCGACACATAGATAGCCAGGCAGACAGACTCACTTGAAAACTGAAGAAACCTATGTTGACAGTTTTGGTTGAGGGTTTCTTACAAAATATCTATTAGGTTTAAACACCAATCCAAGGATTAGTCAAGCATCCCCATATTTATTTTTTAAAATTTTAACTTTTTCATTCTATTTTTGGTGATCCTTGGTTTGACGTACATAAACCTATAGCAGTGTTTACCAGTGACATAGCAAGAGGGTGTCGATGGGGGCAATCTCCCCCGGGTGCAAGTGTGAAGGGGCGCAAAGTCTAAAATATATTTTAAAAAGAATCCCAGAATAAAAGTCACAGGAAGAAAAGTCACAGAACAAAAGTCACAGGAAGAAAAGTTACAGAACAAAAGTCACAATGCAGTGTTTCCTTGTGCTACCTAAAAGAACATAATAGGAAGAAAAGTCATAACTTTTCTGGGTAGGGAAAAAGTCATAGGAAAAGAATTTGTTTAATAAAATAAGTAATATTTTAATTCAATTTATACTAATTAAATGTTATAGTGTGACTTTATTTTAGGCCTATGTATGATGGTATTTAATTCTTCACATTATTGTCATTAAGTGGGTAATGAGTCACAAAATAAATAATCAAAACATTTTTTTTTGTGTGTGTGTGTGGGGGGGGGGCCAAAATTATTTTTTCTCCTGGGCACCAAGAACCCTTGCCATGCCACTGGTGTTTACATGCATACAAAGGCTCCAAAAGTCATTAGGCTCCAAAAATTATTCTTTCATTAAAAAGCATAATTAAACAACATATTCATCAGAAATTAAAACAATAATGAAATTAAATGCCTGTCTATTGTTCTTTATCAGATTGCGCACCATCAATTTGTCAAGGTACGACGGAAACAGTGCATCCGACGTGCCAAACTGACGTTTAAATTTTTTAGGGGGCATATCCACATGTTTTCAACAATATGGGTGTGTACTTCCCTGTCACGAGGATCTACAAAGTTTGTTTGATGAACTACAACATCATGCATCTAAATGCCATGATATGTACGCAGAACATCCGCATATGCCCTCCAGCCATCCATCACCACACGTATATATATGCATGTGTTGAATGTGTTGTTGAAATCCAGCTTCTAAACTTGCTTTATCCTAGCAAGGAATACAAACTAGAAAACATTATTGAGTTAATTTCTGATGAATATGTTGTTTGATTAAACTTTTTAAAAAAATATATACTTTTTGGAGCCTTTTTATGCTGGTTAAATACTGCCACAGGTTTATGTATGTCAAACTCAGTATTACCCTATTTTATTTTACTCTTTTCTTTTTGTTCTATAACATTTTTGTCCAGATTTTAGAAATAATTCTTTATGTCATTTCTATTTTTTCTGCTTTTATTTTTGTTTCTTCTTTTTTTTATTTTGAGATTGCATCTTTTAATTTTTGTTTTATCGGCATCCCGTAACCGCTCATGCACTGTTATGTTAAAAAATCCTTACTCATATCTTAACCTACGAGCCTTCCCCACCATCTACCGCACTTAGGGATGATTCTGGATTTTTAGATGAAAGGCACCACATGCTGAAAATGGTCAGATCATAAAGAGCTGAATGAAAGTGTTTGTTATAATTTAGATAAGCCAATAGGGGCAGAGTAGGAGGGGTGGCAAAGAGGGTCAGGTTGAGTGAGCGAAAGTAAGATATTGAGTGAGAGGGAGAAACAGTAATACTTAAAAGATAAAGAGGAGGTAGACTGGGGGAGTCAAATTTTTATCAAGGAACTCTGAATGGAAGGCAAGAAAAGAGAGCAGAAAAGAAAGACAAAAGGAATCAGTAAAAAGGAAAAGAGTGAGAGTATGGGAGAGAGCATGCTGGAAAAAAAAGAAAATGAAATTAAGGTAAAAAAGGGTGACCTGTAATGTGGCTGAGATAGTTGTATACTTCCCACGAGTATTTGTGGTCAACCAGCATGAGTGGCCAGTGTTTGAGACCAAAGTAAACGCCAGGAGTTTGGATGCTGATTTTCAAGACCGGTATTTTGGGGGGGACTTGGAAGATTGCAGAGATACTACTTACAAGTCCTGCACTTTCCCACATTTAGCTCTTTGCTAGCTAGGCGTAATAAATATCATTAAAGAGAGAGGGAGTTGGTATTGGTGAGAGAAAAAATGCAGAAAGATTGAGGAAAAGAAAAAATGGAAAAAAAGAAAAAGCGATTAAGACAAAGGAGAGAGGGGGGGGTGGAGAAATGGCTGAAGTTTAAAAAATGAAGAATCTGTGGAAGAAAATAGATAAAATGCAACACTTAAGAGAAATGAAAAGATAGAACTTTCTGACTGAAGATGACAGGAAGAAATCCAAATATACAGATAGAGGACATGAATGAAAAAATGAAGGAAAAATTGAAGGAATTGGAGAAAGTAGAAAAAAAAAGAATATCTAAATTAATTATTGGTTGTAATAAGAGACTAAGCAACATGATCCTTGTACAAAACAAGAAGCAAAGGGTATATAATACAAAAAAAGCTTTTATGCAGAGGTGATCAATTAAATATTTTAGGGTTAGGGTTATTCATTGATTAGAGCATGTAAGATTGATTTAATGACAGATATTAACAGATTAAAAATGCAACAAAAGATTATGTATTTACTGCTCCTTTTATTCAAATAATGACTGCGGTCAACCAAACACTTGTGTCCTCTCTGATCTACTAATAACACCAACAATAATGGCTGCTCGTTGACCAGAACGTAAAGCAGCACCCCCTAGCGGAAGTCTTCTGCCTAAGGGGAATAACTCATGATAATTACTTAACAGAGCAATTGTTCAGGGCTACAAAAATCTAGCTTTAAGATTACAGAAAGAGTAAATAAACCAATTATCCCCTTCAATTAGTTTTTTTAGTTCATAGGTGTATAATAGATCTATTCCGAGTCTGTGGATGACTTGAAAAAATACATTGATTCCTGACAGATTTTGAAGCTCTATTTTCAAAAATTCCCACAACAGCCTTTTGTTCATAATTATCTTCATCAATTAGATATCTAAATATCATCATATATCCATCAATTAAATAGTGCACTTTTTACAATATGGGGTATTTTCCAGTGATCTAAACGGTGTGATCATAAAAAAGATTTCCCGTTCGTTCACAATATGAATTTTGTTCCGACGGTCCTGTTGTTACAGGTAAGAAATAATATCTTAGTTTCACTTCTCAATGCTTCTCGTATTTTACCACAACCCTGAAGCAATACAAGTCTTCTTTTTTTAAACAAAGACCTAACAGTAAAGCGTCAAAACATTCATTGTTGAAAAAAAGAGAAGTTGATTTGTGTTTTTTTCTTTCCTCCTACACATTCAACTTGAGAAGCCTCACCCAGACCAAACACCCACTTCTGTTCTAATCTTTGACTTTCATTCAATCATTTCTCCTTCTAATCCTGGTATTAACATCAGGGCCTCTGAGAGAGGTGTGTAGCCGATGCATTGAACCAGGGCCTGCAGGGCCAAGGAAGGGGGTCTGGAGGGCCAAGGAAGGGGGCCTGGGAGCTTCTTGAGTAGAGCTGTATTTCAAAACTTCGAAGTCAATACGATATGTCCATTAATAAAATAGGTTGACTATCATTTACTAGTCAGTGAATATACTATGGCGTGCTAAAAGAGTTATTACAGATGAAAACAGGACGGCTAAAAAAGACAAAGGTGTTTGTGCAGTGTATATAGGAGAGGGGGCCAACGGCTTTGCACCACCTTATAAAATTCCTCTCGGAGTCTCCTTCTGGAAGAGTTCTTATATTTATTGTCAGTTCTTTTTGCCTTCAACTTTTTTTTCAAAGGAGTTTTGTTTTCGTTTTCCAAATTTATATGTTTTTAGATTCTTGTTTAGTCTTCATCCTTAAGTCTAATAAAAGAAATATTATAATCTAATCTCCTTAAAAGGAAAACTCATTAACGTTTGAGAGGGTGGATTGCTTAGTGCAGTGGTTCTCAAACTTTTTTCCCCGCATGGACCAATTATTCTTTTTAAAAAATATGATCGGACTCCTAAAAAGGTTTTATGTTGATTAGGTGATTATAGTAGTTTTCAGAAACTACATTTATTAGTACTTCTTTCACAGGTCTCGTGGACCACTAGTTGTCTGTTAACGACACTTTGAGAAAACTGTGGTAGGAAAAGGCCTGAAACTGGAGTACTTCTTCCACGGGTCTCGTGGACCACTAGTTGTCTGTTAATGACACTTTTGAGAACACTGATGTGGCAGGAAAAGGCCTGACAACCGAAGAGTTCCAGATTTATCTCTTTGGCTCACATCTACAGATTGAGGCCATGGAAAGCTCTCATGCCTGTGCAATGAAATAATTGAAGGTAGGGTGCAGCATGCCCATTACTGCCTCCACCCATTAAACCAAGGAACAATGGTAGTAAGGTTATTGGCAAAAGGCTTGATTTGCCCCAAAT
>VCCN01000262.1:2468116-2478142 GCA_006491835.1 Architeuthis dux | reverse complement strand
TGTCAGAATACAGACTTATTGATCTGCCCTCGTATATCTTCATCTATGGTCTTCTATAATGGTTGTAGAAAAATGGTATTGTTGAACAAAATTCTGTATTTCTTCCTCTGGCCCCAGTCTATCCATTCTATTCCACCCAACAAAACCAGGAAATTATTTTTTTTCAAAGTGAAAATAAAAGCAATATTAAAAAAAGGCACTTGAGCTTTCCTTGCCAAAAAATAATACCAATAGCTGGAGCCATTTAAAAAACTGAAAGTGTTAACATGGAGCCCAATGTCTGAATTCTGCACAGCTTATCATTTTTCAACCACCTGATATGAAACCCTACTCTTCCCATGAGCAAGCAATATCTTGGAAGTATAATCGTTTTATTATAAAATAATAATAAGGATTATAACATGAAAATCATGATGGTGATAATAATCATGATCCTCTCGTGGGCATCATTACAAGCTGCCCAGTGGCCAGTTAGAGCTTGGTTTTTTTAATGTTTCTTAAAAAATAATAGGAAGTACAGGAGAAGGAGGTGGAGAAGAAACCAGAGGATGAGAAAAGGAGGAGGCTAGAAAGAAAGATAAGTGAAATACAAATAGTATTAGGAAAGGTGGTAGAAAACAAGGCATTTAACAAAAAGAGTTGTTTAAGAACATCTAGTCATGGGTGGGGTGGGGGTAGGGCATCTGGTAGAAGAAGAGGGAATAGAAGCAGAGTTTTAAAAAAGTTTGAGAAACAAAAAATGAAAAGAATAGAAGAAGAAAATAAGTTTTTAAAGAAATCTGAAGAAGTTTCCAGAAATCTCACAGAGAAAGAATGGAAGAAGGTTGTGAAAACACATAAAAAAGAAAAGGTAAAAGAAACAATCTTCTGTTATAAAGAACAAGATGAATAATGACTAGAAAGAAATGAAGGGAAGAGAATAAGAGTAAAAAGAACAATATGACAATAATAAGAAATATGAAGAAAAAATAATGATAAGGATACTACTAATAATAATGATAAACTGAAGAAAATGCAGTAAATACCAAGAAAAAGAGACAATAATAATTTCAAAAACAAAATGAAATGAATGGAATTGATTGAAAAACTAAGTACAATTTATTTGTTTAAATTGAAATTTTGTATTTTGAAATTAATATTAGGTAATACTGGTTTAAATAGTGTATTTTTTTACGTACTGCATTAAATAAATAGTGTACTTTTTTAAGTACTGCATTTCCTTTTTTTTTTCAATTAGTTTAATGTATTTAATGGTCTAAGTAGAATAATGCAGGAACTTATACTAAGTTAAAACTTAATATAAAAACCATATACATATTAGTTTGTATTCTAGTCAATTCATACAATTTTGTACACCTATTTTAACATATTGTATAACTGCTTAAGGATAGTTTGAGTGATAAAGGCCGATAAAGTTCTGTAGATTATTCCTGATTGCAACCAAGTATAACCTATCCATAATACTTGCTTTGGTGTGACCTGACACCACCATTTCTCATGGTAATACAATTCATACAATTAGTAAACATGGGAACACATATCAGATTTGTTTGTCATGACTGGCAGGTGTTCCTTTGGTGGCCAACAGGAAGAACTTGGTCAATCTCCTGTGTCTGTTGGGGACACTTTCATTTGTGCTCCATTAATGGCCTACAAGAAGGGCACAGTAATAATTCAGTAATTGCTGATCAGGGAAAAAGAAAGCAGAATAAAGAAGAAAAGCAGGTAAAATATTACAACCTCAAAAGTAAACTATCCATTAGAGATTATATTCTAGGACTTTGAGATTCACACAAACCCCCTGTCATCCAAGCAAGAAGGCCAGATCTGATAGTCATAAAGAAGTAAAAGAAAGTCTGCCAGACCATAGACATGCCAATGGAACACGGGGCGAAGATAAAAGAAAGTGATAAATTGGAAAAATAGCAGGACCTCGCCTGAGAACCGAGGAAGATGTGACTCATGAAAGTTAGTGTCATGCTCATAATAACTGGTGCACAAAAATCTAAAATCTACAATGGGTGAATTAGAGATTTGAAGACGGATTGTTTATGCTGACTATGGCAATGCTGTGAATATAATAATAATAATTATAACTATAATAATCTGTTTTAGCAAATAAAAAACATAAGATTCTCTGGGACCTTGAAATTCAAACAGATCAGCCAATCCAGGCCAGAAGACCAGATTTAATCATTGTAAATGAGGAGAAAATAATTTGTCAGATTTGTCAAACCAAAGTGTAAAATTTAGAATGAAAAGCTGGAAAAAAAAACTGTACCTTGCAAGAGAACTGGAAAAAAAATGTCAGAACATGGAGGTGACAAGCATACCCATCATTATTGGTATGCTTGGAACAGTTCCGAAGAGCCTGGCAAGGAGATTGGGAGAACTGGATATTTGTGGAAAGATCAAAATCAACAAGAAAACAGCACAACCAAACCAACTAAAATACTAAGGAGAGTGGTAGAGTATCGAGGAGACTTGCTGTCATTTGATCTCCTGTGAAAACCAAATGACTACCACTCCATGGGAAATTATGAATCACCGCCACCCATATATGCTGTGTTGGGGGTGATCAATTAAAAAGTTGACTGGGATCACTAAAAAATATCTGAATTTTCAAAACACAAGCAGGCACAAACTAGTGACCAATTTAGCATAAAATTACATTGTATATTGAGCACCCCTCTACTAACCTAATCAGGAGAGGGTTCCAAAAAACAAAAACATATTTTCCCTACTCATTGATGGGAGTGTGTGTGCAAAATTCAAGTTTCTACTATGAACGGTTAGGGCTGGGCGAAGTCTGGATACATAGATAGATTCATAGTTACATAGATACATATAAATGTCAGAACACATGAATAACCTAAACCCAGCAATAAACCAGTGTTGTGGGTAGCAGTGTTTAAAAATGGTATGTTATTTTTATGTTTTTATGTTAAAATCCCCCCACCCCCACACACACATCAAAAAATGTTTATGTTATGTGAATCATTTTTAATGACCATACCTTGTTCTACCCATGTCTGGAATACATCCTTTTTTTCTTGGAAGTATTATCCTATAACCACCACTAAGAAGTCATGAGCCTACATAGGCGTGTCTGAACTTTATACGGAGCAGCGGCTGGCTATTTAGCACATGCATATTATCAAAGTTTTATCTATATATCGTTATATATCTAAGTCTATGCACACACGAGTGTATAATATCTCTTTCTATCTTCATATCTCTATACGTAGATGTCTATGTTTATATAAGTAAGTACAACAGAAAAATAAACAAAAAGTTTAAGATGTCTGGAATGACCAATGTAGTGCTATGTTATCTTTGTGAGATTTCATAATATAGGTATCAGAGACTCACCACTGTAGTATTCCTTTTTAAAGAGATGGTTAAATAATCATAAATAGAGAAATTAATATTCTATCATCTGTCAAATGAAAAAATAACAAATAATTTGCCAAACTCGATACTCGAATGAAGCAATTAGAAGTAAAATAACTAAATATTTCTGTCAATATCCTGTTACTACTTTAGGAATCTGTTGGACTAGCATCCTCATCATTGTTGTTTTTACCACAGCATTTCAGCCTTTCTCAATTGTACATCACATTCTATGATGTTCAGGGAATTTTGAATAAAAACCTTTTATTTTATCCAGGTGGTATATTGTTTCAATCTATTGCTATTTGTCATGTCCATTCTTCATAAGTTTAACTTAGTAGCCATTGAATTTCTGGAGACCAAATTTCAATATTTTTAATAATGCTCTCAAATATGGCATAAAGAACTCCAATGAGTTGTACATTTTCTAAAAGCTGATCGTCTGTCCTTCCATGAACCAACCAAAAACCGTAGCTACTATTTTAATTTCAAGTTGTTTCATCTGCACTAATTTTTATTGCTTCTCTCCTTTCCATAATTACTTTAAAACGTGTGTTAAGTTCAGGATACAAGGCCACAAGGACAATACGAGTATTGATTATATTAATGAGGGTGACATTGATAATTTAATATATTGTATGAAAAAGTGTTCAATCTAGAAATTGAGAGCATTTGGGGCTATTAGTTTAGTTGTGTGCCTCTTGGCCTTTGCATTCTGGTCCTGCAAGATTTTCAAGATAGGGACAGCAGCAATCTCTCTAGGGTCTTGACCTCTGAGAGGAGAAGGGGTAGATACAAACAGTATATATTAAAAAGATAAAAACATTGTGAGGTTGAGGGTTGATTGAAATGACATGGATGGATGGATGGGAGATACTATCATACGATACAGAGAGTATTCTACTCAGTCAAAAGTGTAAGCTACTAAGATTCCTACTTGATCAAAGTTAAGCTATGTTCTGTCACGGGCAGTGACAAATGAGCGATTATCTGAGAAGTTTTCTTTGTTTTCTACTCCAAGATAGATGGTATGATAAACCAGTAAACTGGTCTGGTCAGTCACTCAATAGAAACCGTCACATGACCAACGTCTTTTGGCAGTATGCCATGTTAGGGGTGATCAATTTAAAAATGGTAAAAAGGGGTGATCAATTAATAAATCCCTTCTCTCACCTTTTGTTGAGCGGTGATCGCTAAAAAGTTTTCAACAAAAAAAGCATGTACGCTGCAGGACACAAACTACGGGACCGATTTAGCATATGCTTACATTGTAAATTGAACCACCCAAATTTTCAAAAAAAAAAAAAAAAGGTCTTTTCTATACATAATACAGAGTAAAAGTTTAAATTTTCAGTGCTTTAGTTCCATTGGTATGGCCTGTACGCATGACACAGATAGATAAACAGGTCTGGTTAGTCACTCAATAAAAACCATCGCTTGAACAATGTATTTTGGCAGCATGCCATGTTGGGGGTGATCAATTAAAAAATTTGAAAAAGGGTTGATCAATGAATAAGTTACTTCTCTCGCCATTTATTGGGTAATAGTGATCACTAAAAACATCTGCATTTTCAAAACACAAACTGACACAAACCAAGGGATGAATTTAGCATAAACTTATATATTATATTGGTATCGATTATACTAAAAACCTATTTAAGGGAGAATTTAAAAACAAAAGTTTTTCTAGACATAAGGAATACATGTTGAAATATTCAGCCCTCTAGCTCCATTGGTGTGGCCTGTACGTGTACATATATAGTCAATCAAGCCTATTAAACCCTAATAGCGAGGGAAAAAAAAAAAGTAAATATAAAAAAAATAAAAAATTTGGTAAATAAAAAAATGTGTATCACCCACATGGCTGTGTCCTTCTCATGGAAATGAAAAGACGTGTTGAAAACAACCCTTTTCCTTCTGCGTCACATCGAGAGACTTTTAGAAGAAGACCGGCATATATCATATTAATTAAAACTTAAAGTACATTTAAATTCGAAAGTTCATCGGTTGTTTACCATTTACTAAGCAGTTTTGAGAATTTAAAAACAATACTGCTCTCTCATTTCAATGGCTTCTCTAGCGATCCAGATCACGGACCACCACCTAAGAATTATGAAGTTTAAATAAATATA
This sequence comes from Architeuthis dux, assembly GCA_006491835.1. Lineage (NCBI taxonomy): Eukaryota > Metazoa > Mollusca > Cephalopoda > Oegopsida > Architeuthidae > Architeuthis > Architeuthis dux. Next base: position 2,472,617 of record VCCN01000262.1, on the reverse strand, counting down.
CTATTGGCCTCGGTCAAACTGAACAGGCTAAATACCTATGGTATCAGAAAAGAAATCAGATAAGAGGGAGGTATATATATATATATACATACATATATAGCCAGCCAGCTGGACCAGCTTAAAAATTGAAGAAACCTATGTTGATAGTTTTGGTGGCAGTTTTGGTTGACGGTTATTAATAGATAGATAGATAGATAGCCATCCAGCCAGCCAAACTTAAAAACTGAAGAAACCTATGTTGACAGTTTTGGTTGAAGGTTTCTAATAGATAGATAGATAGATAGATAGATAGATAGCCAGTGAACCAGCCAGACTAACTTAAAAACTAGAGAAACCTATGTTGACAGTTTTGGTTGTTGGTTTCTAATAGAACACCAATAAAAATAAATATCCAGAAGCAGCTAGAATCTCCTGGCATTTGATCTCTTTGTGGACAGGAAACTCTTCTTTGAAATTAGGACAAGAAAGTACTCTTAAATCCCTTTTATGTGTAACACTAAACTGAGAAATTCCGAACTGTCATAATTATCACCTTAGCAGTTAGATTGCCAGGGCCAATGTTTTATTTTTAAATAATATTTTCTTTAGAATACTATGAGTAAATATACAAGTTCATACTCAAAATGATAAGTGAGCAAAGGAAGCAAGGCTCAACTGCTTCAACTCTGAGAGTCCTACAGTGGGCAGAAGATCAAATCTAACCATTTGAATATACCATTTAGCCATTGGGCTCTTGTAGCTCAAGCAGTAGAGTAGCTGGTATGGAAAACCAGGCTTCCTGAGGCAAAAGGGATGCAAGTTTGAGTATCGGCAATAACTTATTCTTTATCTCCGATCTGCACTGTTTACTCAATGCCGTAGATTGACAAGTCTGAGTAGTTGCGCTGTAAACCAGTAGTCAAAAATTAGTAATGGTTGACAATGTTTGATCTAATGAGAATTCATGTTAATATTGCATTCTTCTCGTTCCAACTTTTTATTAGGGTGCAGCAAACTCAAGTGAAAATTGTACTCTTTTTTATGTATGTGACTCATAATTTTAATAATAACTAGCATTCCAAGGGAAATTATGGATCACCACCTCCCATATATGCTGTGTTGGGGGTGATCAATCAAAAAGTTGGAAAAAAGGGGGATCAATGAATAAGTTACTTCTCTCGCCTTTTGTTGGGCTGTGATCACTAAAAAAGGTCTGAATTTAAAAACAAAAACAAGTGGGCACAAATAGTGACCAATTTAGCATAAACTTACATTGCATATTGAACCCCCCTCTAAAAACCTGTTTTGGGGGGAATTTTCAAAAGACAAAAAAAAACATTTTCCTTATTCTTTGAGAGGAATGTGTGTTCAAAATTTCAAGTTTCTACTATAAACGGTAAGGGTTGGGCAAAGTCCGGATACATAGATAGATACATAGATACATATACATGTCAGAATACATGAATAACCTAAACCCAGCAATAGTGTTTAAACCTGTTGTCTGTTGTGGGTAGAGGTGACTAACAATTAATAAAATAATTAATAAAAACTTACAAAGGATGAATATAACTACAAAGACAGTCTTGCAACTAATCAATATTTAATAACAAATCCAGAAAAATATAATTGATTTTATTGATATTTTACTGAGGATGATGTGATTGAAATATTATCAAAATATTTTCTTGCTTACTAATCAATTATTGATCACCTACATGCACATTTTTGGAGTTACTTTTATTCTTTGAAAAAAATCTTTGTTTAATGGAAAGAGTATGCATCTTGTTTTTATTAAAAACTGTCAACCAAAACTGTCACCAAAACTGTCAACATAAATTTCTTCAGTTTTCAAGTCAGTCTGAATTGCTGGCTGCCTGACTGGCTATCTATGTATGCATATGTCATGTGTAAAGGCTGCACCAATGGAGCTAGAGGGCTAAAAATTTGAACATTTATTCCTTATGTATAGAAATAACTTTTTTTTGTTTTTTGAAAATTACCCCCTAAATAGATTTTTAGAGGATGGGGAGGGTTAATTTACAATGTAAGCTCATGCTAAATTGGTCCCTTAGTTTGTGTCCAGCATTCATGCAGTTGACCCTTTTTTACAATTTTTTAATTGATCACCCCCAACACAAAAGATGTTGGTCAGTTGATGGTTTCTATTGAGTGACCAACCAGTACTGGTTCCTTTTAATCTTAGATTGCTGTAAGATCCATTAAGCTCAACTTAGTATATTTTTTTGGCCATCTGCAAAAAACCTTACAAATTTAAACAAAATCAATACTGAAGCTTAATTTAATCAAATTAAAAATCTGTTTTGCACAGATACTGTCTATAATTGTGAGAAGTGTTATTATAATTCTTGAAGTTGTTTGAACTATTGGACTCATTCTTTGTGTTGTTTTGGCTGATCCATTCTACAGCCTTCTTCAGGTGCACAATCTATTACGAAAGTGTTGGATTTTTTTTCTTACAAAACTAGGTGGTGAACAGAAAGGAAAAAATGGCTAATATATTGTCCGGCATGGCTCATTCACAACAACATAAGCCACGCAGATTATACTATTCTCAGCAACTTATGTAACATGTGAGAATCTATATTTATACATGAGAATGCCCTCCAATTCCCTCTCTGCTGAGTAAAGAAATCCATACCGTGCTGACTTACAAATCTGTCTGACAGGGTATTGTATGCCGCTTCCTTCCAATGTGAGCTCTTCTCTTTCCACATATGGTCAGCTATACCAAAGTTTTCTGCTTCTCTTTTAAATATGGCTTTCTGATGTTCCTAGAGTTTCATTTACAGGGAACGGCTGGTTTCTCCCCAATTTTCTTCTCCACATTTACATGAGATGATATAAATGCAAATAAGGAGGCTACAAAGAGTGGTTGTGCTACTGAAAACCACCGAAACGTTGTAATGTCCATAAATCCTTTGGTTTCATTCAGTCGGTCCTCTTACATATGGTATGGTTACTGTAGCTACATACATAGTTGGTATCTCTGGGATTTGTCCTCCTATTTCATGTCTTAGAAATGACATAGGATGGATAGTTGTTATTTTTTCTGCTTATATCCTCTAATTCTTCTATCAGTTTCGCCTGATCACTGCCAATGACCTTGTTCCAACGTTCAAGGCAAAGAAACTCACCCTTTCTTAACATAAAAGGGATGATGGTTAAAATTAAAAATGTGTTTATCTATAAAATGCTATACATTCAAATGGTTCTTCAGATGATTGAAATCCTTCTTGTTATTTGTGTTGTAAACATGATGTTTCGGCTGATCCATTCTTTGGTCTTCTTCAGGTGTAAAACAGAAGTTATGTTTAAAGGGGATAACCCTTATAGCACATGGCCTGGGTGTTTCTGTGTCTTTGTCTTCAGGTTTAGGTATGTTGAGAAGTGGAAGCCAACAGAAACATGCGGGCCATGTGCTATAACGGTTATCCCCTTTAGACATAACTTCTGTTTTAACCCATCACACTTGGATTTTACACCTGAAGAAGGCTGAAGAATGGATTGGCTGAAACGTCGTGCTTGCAACTCAAATAACAAGAAGGAGTTCAATCATCCGAAGAACCATTTGAATATTAATGACCCTTCTCAAAACTATCGAAAATGCTATACAGTTTATTGTTATCTATCTTTCTGATTGTGAATTGTACAGATTGTCTATTTGAGTCCACATGATCCAATAAAATCTGTACATCCACCTGGTGGGGCCAGAGGGTCCCTTTTGTATGACTGAACCAGGAGAAATAGATTCTTTTATTAGTTTGATTACTGATTTGTCACACAAGTACCATGTAGGTTGTAGGTTAGGGGGGGGGGGCTTTTTATTTCATGCCTTCCAGGAAAAAGTAATTTTAAGCTTTAACAATGATTTTTTCTCTTTTTTTCTATCACTCTTCATTTGAGAAAGCAATGATTTTAATATGAACAATTACAACTGCAATTTTTGTAGATATATTGGTTACTTCCCTTTTAAAATGACCGGGAACATGAATCTGCATGTAAAACACTTAAATATTATAATAAATCTTACAGAGCTGTTAAAAATGTTGATTAAAAGAAAACTTCTCACAGTGTGTAACAATTTATTAATACATGTAACACTCGGTGCCAAAATTACTTGGATTTATTTATTTTAGACTCACTGTTATTAATAAGTAAATTATTGCATGGTGTGAATGCATGTTTTAAGACTTCTAATATAAGATTCTATGTGAATGCATGTGTATGTGTATAGGTGTGTTTGGACATTCAGAAATGCATCCCTCTTTATATATGTATGTATGCAAGTGTCATAAGCAGTGTGAATGTGTGTTTGTTTACATATCTGCAAATGTATATTAGTACACGTGTTTACCAATGTTTGTGGTATAGCATTTGTACATGTTTGTTTATATGTATAGATAAATTTGCGATATAAATCTGATTTTAGAAGTAGTAAATATAGATGTAACCTTGTATGAATGCGCACACATGTGTTTGTATATATATTTATATATATATA
>VCCN01000262.1:2371285-2382853 GCA_006491835.1 Architeuthis dux | reverse complement strand
TTACCATACAGTTACATCGAACCCCCCCCTCTTAAAAGCTTAAAACATTTTTTCTAAAAACTAACAACTTCTAAGAAGATTGTTAGGGCCAAAAAATTACTGGCGAAAAAAATAGTTTCTATTTTTGTTTGACTTAACGAATGTCGATCTTTACTAAAAATTTTATTCAAGCATTTTCTTTTATATCCAAAAATATAATTGTACAAACATATCTAAAAGTAGTTGATTAAATAATATAACAATAAGTATTGTAAGGATGGGCCTGATGTGATGAGTAATCTTTCCAGATCCGGTTCAATATTAGAGAACAGCATCCTTGTTTTCTAACACCCCATCTACTACCTCCTTGCCTACCAGCACCCCTTGAGTCTTCTAAGCGCCTCCAAAGGGTGGTAGAACCCACTTTGGGAATCACTGATGTAGATAGTTAGATTTGTCTACTTATAAACAGTATAAACATTGGGGTAGCTGCAAGCAAAATGCAAAAACCTTTTTTTTAGACCACACCCTTTAGATCGCTGGAAACCCCCCCTATTGTAAAAAGTGCACTATTTAATTGATGGATATATGATGATATTTAGATATCTAATTGATGAAGATAATTATGAACAAAAGGCTGCTTAGAGAATTTTTGAAAATAAAACTTCAAAATCTGTCAGAAATCAATGTATTTTTCAAGTCATCTCCAGACCCGGAATAGATCTATTATACACCTATGAATTAGCAAAAAATAATCGAAGGGGTATAATTGGTTTATTTACTCTTTCTGTAATCTTAAAGCTAGCTTTTTGTAGCATTTTTCGAAAAAATAAGGAATACATATTAGCAAATTATTGGGGGGGGGGGGGGCTGAAACCGCGCCGGTTCTAACGGCCCTGATGAAATATGTATACACAATACACATCAATGAAAGAATAAAATAAGAGAAAGGAATGTTGAAAATCAAAGACATTCCCATGACCTTTTTTAAATTTTGTTTTTAGACTTTGATTCATTCCTTCTTTTTCTGCTTCGCTAATTTTTATTAGGGAGTGCAGGACAAAAAAAATAATAGACGTTGAAAAATGCAAATAAAGTTTAAAATTTGATCTTGCAGGGTGTGAAAAAAACATTTCCTGTGAATAGTCTTTATTAGAAAAAAAAGGGGGGTGGAAAGTTGAAGCATTGAGAAGTGTAGGTGGCTGGGTGCAGAATTTTAGAAACGGCTTAGTATGGGAAGAGCGATGATGGGAGATTGAAGGTTGGGTCATGACAGGTTTACATTGGATTTTAGTCATCTGCAGTAAGACTTAGAATATACAGGTTTTTATTAGTCACTCTGGTCTGGTTAGTCGCACAATAGAAACTGTCTTTTGGCAGCATGCCATGTTGGGGGTGATCAATTAAAAAATTGGAAAACGGAATGATCAGTTAATTTTCTCTCGCCTTTTGTTGGGCCGTGATCACTAAAAAAGTTTGAATTTGAAAAACAAAAAGCATAAACACTGCCACACACAAACTAAGAAACCAATTTAGCATAAGCTTGCATTGTAAGTTGAACCCGCACTAAAAACCTATTTCGGAGGGGAATTTAAAAAGAACTAGTTTTTTCTAGACATAATAAGGAGTAAATGTTGAAATGTTCAGCCCTCTAGCTCCATTGGTTCGGCACATAGATAGTAACCAGCCAGAAAGACTAACTTGAAAAGGGAAGAAACCTATTTTGACAGTTTTGGTTGATGGTTTATAACATATGTGTATACATATGTATGAACAAATATACACACATACTCTATTACATACATATATATCTGAAGTAATATATTTAGAAACATGTAGAGATATTAAGTTGTTGCATATGAAAAATCATTTTTTTTATTAGTAAGATGAAGGATAATATAAAGAACAAAAGGAACAGTAAATCTTTAATCAAACTATGACCCATTTGAAACAATAACCTTTTTACAATGGTCCTTCAGTGATAATATGCCATCTCTATAAAAAATTATTTTGGTTTAGTGATCACAAACTAAGTAAAAACACGAATTATGGCTTCCCTATTATTGAACCTTTTGTTATGGATATGAAGTTCAAAATGCTTGAAAAGATGATAATCTGTAGGAAAAATGTCAGGTAAATATAAACAATGATGCAAGATTTCATATCCCAATTTTCTAAGCTTGGAAACAGTCAGCTGAGAGGTGTGATGTCTGAGATTGTCATGGGGCATTTTATTCAGTTCATGTGGGACCCATTTTTCCAACTTTTAAACCTTTCCCATAGCTTTGAGATGATGTATATGGTCAATGTTGAAGTCCTTAAGTCTCCAGAAAGTTCTCAAACCATTGTTCGCTGGTCATTGGCCACTACTTTTGATAATTCTTCATCATTAAGAACAGATTTGAGCCTCCTTCAGATTTTATTATAGATATGTATCTATATTGTCACATTGTTCAGTTCAAATGCTTTGTTGATATTATTTAGCAGCTTTAGCAGCATTATATCCTAATTTGAATTCATACTTGAAAATTAGTCTAACTTCTTTGGTAGACACCATCTGTGTTAAGGGCTCAAAAACCTCCAATAATAATGAATGATATAGCTATAGATATTTTTAAATGTTTATAACATATTGACAAGACTCAGATGTTTGTGTGCATTTTTCACCAAATAGCACATACATCTTTGGAAATATACACTTAGCAGGTGGGCTGAAGTAAATCAGACCACACCTATAGACCATTTTGCTAGAAAATGATGTGCATGGGTCCATTAAAGCTTGAACTGGCAACCCAGAAGATGGGCGTAACAGCCTGATAAATGACAAAATGATTAAAAACACTTCGGTCTCATATTATATTTGGGCAAAACAAAAGTCGTAACATGATTGATAGACTAAAATAAGAAAAAAATAGATGAACAAAATATCTAAGTAGACTGACCAGCATAGGAACTATTTGTCTAGTTGATTGCAGTTGTCACCATTATTAATTTTTGTTCTTTTTTTTTGTCAAACAGGAGAGTGACCATCTGTTAGTTGGGTGACCAGTCGCCATCATCAGAGCCTCTGTTCAACTTCCTGTGAGAGTTCACTGTATTGCATGTGCTGGCCAGATCTGTCCGTACCAATATTCTTAATGTATTAATAATGCTGAACGCAATGAGCTAAACAATGGGAAAATAGCAGTTTGATATTTCGAAAAAGGTGAAATTTGAGGTCAGTGATTCTGTTGGTGACCTTTTAGATGGCACATACCGTAGCAAGTTTGATGTTAAAAATGTTTGCGGTCATTTTGACTAATATATAGTAAACTCAAACCTGAGGAAAGGGCATATCTAATGGGAGTCTGAATTTAGAAATTACTGTATTAGAAATCACTATCACTAAGGTATTTTTAAATGTTGCATTCTCTAGCGGGGCCCCTCAATTCTGCTTCAGATCACATCATATTTGTAAGAGGCTGGGTGTTGGGCAGCAGCATCCATCAAGATATACAGGTATCCTCCACCACTTTTTTGCTTTAAGAAAAAAAGGTGAAAAGGTGAAAATAGCATTGAGTGTTTGTTTTGCTGTGAGCCATTATAGAGACAGCACGCACCCTCTTCCTTTACACCCTAGTTTCCCCAGCCTAACATACCATCATCACCATTTTTGGGTCTCGTAACACTCAAAAAGCTTTCCAATATAGATCAATGGTAATTAGAAACCGTCAACCAAAACTGTCAACATAAGTTGCTTCAGTTTTTAAGTTGGTCTGTCTAGCTGGCAATGTATGTGTCTATCTATCACCCATACAGGCCGCACCAATGGAGCTAGAGGGCTGAAGATTTATTCCCTATTATGTTTAGATTTAAAAAAAAATTTTTTTTAAATTCCCTCCCTAAATAGGTTTTTAGTGGTGGATTCAATTTGCAATGTAGGTTTATGCCAAATTGATCCCTTAGTCTGTGTCCGGCAGCCTTCTTGTGATGGCTTCTATTGAATGCCTAACCAAGCCTGTTGCTTTTTCTTTTTACACCATTTCACCTTATGAAAGGTTTTTCATAAGGAAAACCTGTATATCTTACTGACTTACTTCTAGGGTATTTAAACATACTATTTCTGCAGTCTGGCAAAAGTTTGGTAAAAGATCCCAAACTCACAGTACAGTAAGATATACAGGTTTTCCTTATAAGCAATAAGGAAAACTTGTATATCTTATTGACTTACTTCTGGGGTACCTCTTGAGCATTTACAGTTCTATGAATTTCAAAAGGAAACTTTTTACCCGTTTGTTCACGCACTTTGTGTGTTTCTAGGCTTAAATAACATGAAACATGAAAACTGGGAGGTGCCTGTGTCTTTAACTTTTGCCTTTTGATTAGTCTAATTTAGTTTTGGTCTGTGCACCATGTTGGGTAGGACAGTGCTGGATTGAGTTAGTGCAGAGCCTGTAGCATATGTTATGAACGGGCCCTAAATTTAAAAAAAAATACATGTAATTATTAGAACACATAAAATTTTTAATAAATAAAGAAATTCAAGATAATATTGTTATTACTAATACTAATAGCGTATGTAAAACAATAACATCAAATATGCTGCTGAGTGATCAGGGAAAAATAAAGAATGAGTTTATATGGTTAGATATGATCTCCTACCAACTGTAGAGGTCTCTTAGCTCAATCAGTAGGTGCAGTTATCATGGTAAGATAGGGTTCCTGAGGCAAAGGAATGCAAGTTTGAGTCTTGTTAAAAGCTTATTCCTTATATCTGTGCTGTTTACTAATGGCCGTAGAATGATATACTGAGTGGTTGCAATGAATAGCAACTAAAAGGAAGATGGAAGTAATAATAATAAAAAATTAATAATGGTTGATCAAAGTTCTTTGCAAATATCTTTCTAGATAAATGAATGAAGTAAACGAAACTGTTCTTTTGTGTATGCGCAGAAATCTTCATCAGAAATTCAGCATCATTGTAAAGGTAATAATGATGATAAAAAGGAATAAGATAAGAAATGTTAGTTTTGGCATGTATAGAGTTTCTTTTTATAGTATCATTTCTCAATAATTACCACAGAGTACAGATCCCCTAGATTTCTGTCAACTAAACAGAATCTAGCACTTCTTCCAAATAATTATACCAATTCTGACCTTCCATACAATTGTCTATTTTGTACAATACTGTCATCATTTGGCTCCCAGGACAAGACACTGATGATTGGTCAGTTAACAGAATCGTAACTAATTGACCAATCGGAAGACAGCACTGCTTGTTATATAAGCAAGTGAACAACCCTGCTGGTACAGAACAGCCACTTTTCATCTTCCTACAGCCACCTGTTGAAGATTGCTGTTTCTCACACAAAAACATGCATTTCACTGCGTAAAGAACCAAAACGCAAATATCACCAGAGGCAAGTACAAAGACATTTACACAGACCATTACCTACAACAATCAAGTGACTTTCACATACTTTTCCCGCACATATGATATACAAACATTTCTTTGTACTTCTCAGAACTATCCATAGCCTCAAGTAGAAACCACATATAAACTTTAGCATTTCTTGCTATTGTATTTCTAGTTAATAACTATATCCTTTATTATTATATATTTATACATGCATTCATATTCATTCGTACATTATTGTTTGTATGTCTCTATTTGTCCACTCTTACCTTCTTTCGATCCTTCACCAGTGTCGCATTGTCATATCACATGTTACCTTCCTTTTCTTACTTACACAGTCATTCATAAGTAAAGGAACTGGGACTGCTAGCACCAGTGATACACTAACAGGTAACTTACATTTCATTGGGACGACCCATAGCACTGACCTACTTATACCTTAGCTTAACGGATATTGCTTTTCCCGACCTAACAACAGGCCATAACTTATTTATGTTAGGAAAGTTTAATTCAATCATTTATCGTTGGAGTCAGATAGATTAATCAATCATAACATAACATAACTTCCTGTTACATAGATATTTAATGAGTATTTTAAAGCAAAAATCAAAATTTAATTTAAAACTTTAAAAACTTTAAATTAAATTTTGATTTGCCATTACAGGAACGGCCTCTAATGCAAAAATACTTCTGTAAGTATGTATGTATGTATTGATTATATAAATAGTGCCAGTATGCACATACACATGCTTTATATAAACATAAATGTGCGTATATGTACGTGTAAATAGATATACTTAGGTATAAATGGTGCTTTCTCAGCCAAAAGGTTTTCATGGCTAACTGGGTGTGAAGAAAACATTAAATTCTGCAAAAAACAGGATATTCTGCATTGTGGATTACTTCCCATTGCCAAGAGACTCTATCCTGATAGAAATGATGTCTTCCAGCAGGACAATACTGCTTGACATTCTGCTAGACCCACCAAAACTTGACTGACTGAGAACAGCTTTGAAATCATGTGCTAGCCTTGCCAATCACCGGATATGAAACCAATTTAAAACATTTTGAGATTTATTCAATCAAAAATAAGAGAAAGGAAGTTTTCTAACAAAGATGGTTTGTGGATTGCCATCCAAAAAGAGTGGGATTCTCTAACTTGACTTTTTGTTGAGCTGAGTGATTCAATGATTATTAGAATTGGACAATTGAATGTTACTAAAGATGGTCATATTAAATATTAATCTACTGTGCTGATCCTTTGTGTGCATTTATAACATTGTCAGTTCAATAATTTTCAAATTATAAGCAAAAAAATAAATGAAATCTGCTTGGCTCAAATTATTTGTCTGTGTGTGTATTGGATGAAAAGGTTTGTACATAAAGGAAAATATTTGGAAGTACTTCTCTAAATATGTAAATATTGTTTATGAGAATATTTTAGGAAGATATTTCACCCCTCACACTCTATAAACTTATGGAAGCATATCATGTAGGGAAAACCGGGGCATAGTGGATCACAGGGGCAACAGGACGGCTACTACATCCTTTTCTCAAGTCAACACATCCGTCATCTTATTTTGCCAGCTTGAGCATTGCTGTACAGTGTGCAAGCTAAGGGATCTAATTTTGAGCCAAAAGTAACAGGTCTGGTTAGTCGCCCAATAGAAACCATCACGTGACCAACGTCTTTTGGCTGCATGCCGTGTTGGGGTTGATCAATTAAAAGATTTGAAAAAGTGGTGATCAATGTATAAGTTACTTCTCTTGAATTTTGTTGGGCAGTGATCACCCCTTTTTCAAATTTTGATCAAAAGTCTGAATTTTGAAAAAAAACAAGCATGAATGCTGCTGGACAGAAACTAAGGGATCAATTTAGCATAAACTTACATTGCAAATATAAATCCCCATTAAAAACATATTTAGGGGGATTTTCAAAAAATAAAAAAAAAGTTTTTTAGACATAATATGAAGTAAATGTTGAAATGTTCAGTCCTCTAGCTCCATTGGTATGGCCTGTACATGTGATACATACATACATACATAAATACCCAGCCAGCCAGACCAACTTGAAAACTGAAGAAACCTATGCTGACAGTTTCGGTTGATGGTTTCTAATATTCAGACGTACTCTTACTTTTATTATAGGGCCACAACTATTCAGAATTTTCTAATTGTGCTATATGAGGTTAAATTAAGATTGTGTTAGAATTATTTCTTGTCCAATCTGCAATCACTGTGATTGTTCTTTAGAGAGATATTACCTGGAACCTTTGAAGCAAAAATACCATGTTTCATGATAAGTTGAAATAATTTCTGGTCTGAGGATAAATTAATCTATGTCTTTTCACTTTGCTTTCCCAAATTGCCCTTTTCTCCCCTGTCCTGATATTTTGCTCTCCCTATTGTCTCATTTGGCTTATTTACCGATATCTTGCTGTATTAGTTCAGTTACAAATGGGATTTTAGATAATGATTTACTACAAAGTATTAACTATACATCAACAGTTTGTAGTGTCTCTTTAAAACAAGCTGGACTTTTGAAAAATGATCATAACTGCCAGTCATCTCAGGCAGTGAACTTTGTATCCATTCAGGATATTTACAGATGTGTCATTATATCACTTACTAATGAGATTTTAGATACCATTACATAGCAATGTTCCAGAGTTACATGTTTACCATATTTCCAGCTATATAAATACTAGCGACTTGGTAACTGGGAGCAGTTTAGCTGTTGGGCAAGTTAAAAAGCATTTAGTCAACTGTCGTCTAGGATACATCATGTACTAAATCTATATTCTATCATTGCTGGACATTCAGTTATGACTTAGAATAGGGGTTCCCAATCTTTTTGTTCCTCTGAACCCTTTGGGCATTCTGGCAGTTTCTAATGTCACCCAAAATATTAAGAATCAAAAACTGATAAAATTATACTCATTTTAATAAGAGCTCCATTCAATTGTTAGCGAATGGTTTGGGAAATATCCTTCCAGCTTCATAAGATATTAATTCTTTCATTATGTCAGTCTTAGATTGTGAGATGGTTGAACTTGTTTTTTGGCCAAAAGTTCATTAATACAAGAGGAAATTTTAGCAACTGTGCAATGAAGATCATGTTCAGGTGTTTCAAGATTTGATCTGTGATTTGAGTTAATCTCTAACAATGCTGGAAATGTTGAATCACAAAGCGATGTTGATGGAAATAAAAACAATACTCAAATAGCAGGATCAGCAATCCATTTGTATGTGTACACCTGTTGATAATCTCAGGCTCAAATGTACCACTTAAATTAAAAATGTACCCCAAGGGGTACATGTACACTTGGTTTGGAACCTCTGCCCTACAAACATGGCTTCAGTGTAGACCCTTAACAGTAGATATTTTGTAGAGTCAAGGAATTTGTAACTTCGTTGTACATCCAGGACTGGACAGTAGAAAAAAATATTAGGTTGGTGCAAAAATTATTGCAGTGTTTGTTGTTTTAAACTTTGATGCTTATTTTGAAATAAACTATTATTTAACTATGTTCATGGAATATAGTATTTTATTTAAGCTGTACGTTTTCTTTTCACTATTTATTCTGGTTCAAAGATGAAAAAAACGCAAATTCGAGCAATTTTGTTGCATTGAACTCATACAACAAAATTGCATGTCATAAACCTTGCATAAATGGAATGTAAAGTAGTGGAAACTGCTCACAATATCAACCAAATATTTGGCCATGGACCGTCAACGAACGTACAGCTCAACAATAGTTCCAACAATATTGAAAAGGAAATGAGAGCCTTGAAGATGAAGAGGGTCAGGGACATCCTTCTGTGATTGACAACATCCTATTGAGGGCCATTATTAAGGCAGACACATGCAAAACAACTCGAGAGGTTGTAGAGGAACTAAACGTTGACCATTCAACAGTTGTTCGACATTTGCAACAAAGTGGAAAAGAAAAAACGCTCAACAAATGGGTGCTGCACGAGCTGAACGAAAATAAAAAAATTGCTGTTATGAAGGCTACTCTGCACTTCTTTTGCACAACAAAAAAATTATTTCTTAATCACATTGTGACATGTGACGAAAAATGGATTCTGTACAACAATTGACAGCTGGACAGATGTGAACCACCAAAACATTTCCCCAAACCAAACCTGCATCACAAGAAGATTATGGTTATTTTTTGGTGGTTAACAAGTGGAATTATCCACTACAAGTTCTGAATCCTGGCGAAACCATCACAGCAAAGAAGTATTGCCAGGAAATCGACAAAATGCACCAAGAACTGCAACATTTATGTTCAATATTGCTCAATCGAAATTCTCCATGACAATGCCCGACTGCATGTCACATGAATGACCCTGCAAAAATTGAACGAACTAGGCTACAAAACTCTACCTCACCCAGCTTACTCCCCAGACCTCTCTCCAGCCGACTACCAATTTTTTAAGCATTTTGAACACTTCCTGATGCTCAAAACAACTTTGAAGAATTCATTGGTTCCAGGACCCCAGAATTCTATGCTTCCGGAATAAATGGACTTGTTTCTAGTTGGCAAAATTGTGCCAATTCTGAAGGCTCTTATTTCGATTAATAACTTTTATTCTAAGCTGAGATACACTGCTTTAAAGTTGATGGTGAAAAACTGCAATTATATTTGCACCAACCTAATAGATAATACACTTAATTTTGTTGATACACATTGCTGTTAAATAGAAAATAGAGAATATCCAATATCATTTAATTTATTTTACCAGTCCAATTTCAAAAAATGAAAGAAACAATTTCAACTATAAATGCTTGCTTTGAGGGAACTGAAATTAAATCATTTTTTCCCCCTGAAATCAATGAAAAGAAAGCATCAAAACCACTACACTAATGAATTGCTGCAATGTGTGTGGGAATAAATTTTTTGTCATCTTTTCAGAATACAAATACTCAATAAGATTAGCATAATCTAATTCGCTCCAGATTTTATTTTCATTTGAAAAAAAAGAAGTGTTTATTTGTTTCTTTTGTGTTGATGCAAAATGTTTTTGAACAGAGGAAACTAATGAAATTATAATCAATTGAGAAAAGGACTATACACGGGAATGCACAGATACTTCCCCTGATAAATGCATACACAAATATACTTGCACATTAAGACATACACATCAGATCTCTATTACTGTCATTCACATATTTATCTGTATTCTATTTACAGTCTTGTTTGGTAAATTTGATAATGGTGTATTTGTGGTTGATATTCAAGCCCAAGTAGAAGCCAGGATCTTAAATGTTGATTTTCAAAAAAGTTAGGCAGGCCCTTCCAACTCGGAAGATTGATGCTACACAATCTTCCTAACACCATTTCTCCCATTGCGTCTTCTGCCACACTAAGCTAAGCTTAGTAAATATTTTATTAACAGAAATAATACATGCCTCCCACATGCACATATATACACACACACACTCACATATATATGTATATATATATACATATATATATGGAAGCAACCTTATACGCAGGTTCTGCTCTACCGACTGAGCTAATGAAGTTCTCATGGTAGGCAGGAGTCTTTTAATCCTATAATTTGCTGGCCTGTCTACTCTCATGTTTGTATTTTAGGCACGAATATAATGTGGTTCTCTATGTCGACAGTATGAAATCAAATGATGGATAAGACATTGATTAGTTGAGAACTTATATTTGCCTGGCACCGGTGTGAATGACTGCTAAATAAGCAGCCTAAATCATAAATGTGAATAAAGAAATGAACCTGCATCTACCCTGAAAGCAACCTTAACCTGCATATAAGGTTGCTTCCAGGGTGAATGCAGGTTTGATTCCCATGACATCAGAAGCATCAGAAGAATTACAAAACATGTTGACTGATCTAAATAGGGAAAGTAAAAAAGTATGAAGTACAGATGAATAGAACAGAGACAAAAGTAATGTTCAACAATAAAGTCCCCCAAAAGATCATAAAAATAGAGGGCAAGGCTCTAGAAGAGGTTGACATATATATTTATCTAGGACAGGTAATAAAGTTAGAGAAATACCATGAAAGTGAAATAAAATGATGCATAACAATCGGCTGGAAATCATCTGGTATAAATAGAGACATTTTGAGGCGCAACTTGCCAATGTGCGTAAAGCGTAAAGTATGCATTTAATACATAATACCAGCTATGACTTACAGATGCAAAACATGGA
>VCCN01000262.1:2247797-2258924 GCA_006491835.1 Architeuthis dux | reverse complement strand
AGAAAGAAAATTTGAAAAAGGTTGTGCACAAAAGAAAGAAAGGAAGCAGTAATGGAAATGGGTTTGGGGAACAAGGTATATGGCAAGGCATGATTATGGGAACTAGGTATATGGTAATGTCATCATTAGTAGACATCGAACATACAAAAAACCTAGAAATTGACAAGTAGGTATACAACGTATATACCCATATACCCATATACCCTCACCCCCATTTCCATCCCTGGAAGAAAGAAAGAAAGAAAGAACACATTCAAATGTAAAGGAAAAAAGGAAATAAATAAAGGAATAAATTTTAAAAAATATAAGCAACAGAACGGACATAAAGAGATAAAGGAATGAGGTAAAAATGGAGGGAAATTAGAGCCTGCTTAGTAACTGAGTTAGTTCTTTAAAATTGAGATTTATGGGAATTCTTAATTTTGCCAGTTTTGTACAGTTGCGTAGCTAGAGATGTGTGGGTCCAGGGGGCTTGGCACTTTGAGGGGACCCCTCCAACATTTAGTGAGATTTGATGAAAAAGGAAAATTTGGTGAAAAACGGGATACAGCGCTTTCATCTACATCGCTTTAGCAAATATCAATTTTGTCTAAATCACTTTTGTTCCAACAATATCTCCAAAAGTTCTCAATGAATTTCAATGACATTTTGCGGAATGGTTGGCCATTGGCTAAGGAAGAATTGATGAAATTTAGAAATTTGATTGAGAGATATTCTTTTATTAAATTTTGAGACAGATCCTGGATGTTTTTTTCACTCAATCGGAAAAAATCCCTGGATTCACCCCAAAATTTCATCAGTTCTTCCTTAGCGAATGGCCCACCATTCGACAAAATGTCATTGAAATTCCTTGAGAACCTTTGAAGACATTATGGGGACAAAAGTGATTTTAGACCAAAGTTATTTAGACAAAACTGATATTTGCTAAAGTGATATAGACAAAAATACTGTAACCCGTGAAAAACGACCCTAAAGGCTGAATTATTATTTATGCAATTCATGTATGTACAAATATATTGTTATCTGTAAAATGTCAGTAGGAATGCGGAAAGGTGAACTGAAATTTATAAAGTTTTTGGGGTCCCCACCATTGGGGCCCAAGGGGCATTTTCAAATAGACCCCTGCTCCCCGCTCAGCTATAGCTAGTTGTATTTTATTTTTAAATGTCTAAAATCAAAAAAAAATTCATGTTGCTTGTGAAAACATGAGTTTTCAAATTATCCCATGACCTAGTAGATTGTTGGGATATCATGCTGGGTCCTTTATATTTCTCATTACGGCAATGAGAGTTACTTGGCCTCTCTACATAACATGCACCAGGGTATACTGGATTACATGGTACCAGCAACAGGGAGTAATAATCCCTGACCTAACCTATTGGGAGAGATGGATTCATGCCTTTCCCAAAGGTATGAGTGCGAAATGAACACTAACTAATTCTTTCATCTTAGTTGCTTTTTATCAAAACTCTCAGACCATCATTCTACGGCCATTAGTAAGCATTCTGGATTGGAAATAAAGGATAAGCCTCCGGCAAGACTTGAACTAAGATCCTTTTTCCTTGAAAAGCTTGTCAATGCAACAACTGCCTTACCGATTAGGCAACAGAGCCTTCCGGCTGAAGTCATTCAAATCTAACCATAAAGTCATTCCTTATCTTCCCCGACTACCTGATATATAGCCATATTTATTTTCATACACAATGTGTTATATATGCAACCTTTTCATCTTTTAGGGACCAATGTCTTTTGGCAGCATGCCATGTTGGGGTAATCAATTAAAAAAAGAAAGAGGTGATCAATGAATAAGTTACTTCACACACCTTTTGTTGGGCAGTGATCACTGAAAAAGTCTGAATTTTCAAAAAACAAGTGTGAATGGATCAATTTTGAATAAACTTACATTGCAAATTGAAAAAAACGTTTTTTCTAGACATAATAAGGAATAAATGTTAAAATCCTCAGGCCTCTAGCTCCATTGATGCAGCCTGTATGTGCGATGCATACATAAATAGCCAGCCAGCCAGTCCAACTTGAAAACTGAAGAAACCTATATTGACAGTTTTGGTGACAGTTTTGGTTGACGGTTTCTAATATAATGAATGATTTCCAGCAATGCAGAGACCAATAGAAGGTTCAAGAAAGAAACTGAAAGCTTGTCAAATAGATTAAAAATGAGATTCAATAAACAGACAGATTGATTAAATGACAGACAGATTTAAGAAGAAAGACCAGTCAAGCATCTGATTGATAGCCAAGCACATTGAAAGATACCTTGAAAAACAAGATGACAGACAGACCACCTGTATGATTGACAGGCAGGCAGATTGATACAATGATTTGAATTACAGACAGACTGCTCAAAAGAACAACTGAGAAATTGATCAGAAGTAGTAGAAAAAGTAGAAAAACTGCCTAAAGATGCTGAACACTGAGTCAGATTCATTGCTGGATTAACTATGTAGCAAAAGTAGCATATGCTATGGGCCCCGCATTTTCAAGGGCCCCGCACTAAATGCTTGCAAGCTATCAATTCTGATTAAGTGTTTCTGCACATGCTCTATTACTATAGTACTATACTGTCCTCAAGTTTTATGAACGGCTGGGTGTTGAGGTTAGCGCAATACAAATGTAAACAATTATTCAGTGAAATACTCTAAAGCAACATTAAAACTAACTAAAAAAAAGGAATATGGAGATAAAAACTAAAGAGGACATAAACAGCAGAACTTAACAAAGTAATAAGCAAAAGAATGAGAGAAGAAAAAAGAAAGAAAAACATGAAAAGGGTAGTAGAGGCTATCAGAAAGGGGAAGAGTTTAAGACACGTCCAGGCCGAAGATCATACCGGCAAGCAACAGATGCTTGCATTAAAACATAAAAATGGTAAAATTATCAAAAGTAAGGGCAAGTTGTCAAAGGTAACCGAAGAATACTATGAAAATGTATACTCTTCAAAAATTGAAGTACCACAAACTGATAAGCTGATAGATACTAGTGATATCCCAGACATAACAGAAGGCGAAGTAGTGTTTGCATTACAAAATTTGAAACTCCGAAAAGCTCCAGCGAGGATGGCATAACAACAGACCTTCTAGAAGAGGCATGAAAGATCTTGCACAAAGGACTAGCACAGCTATTCACACAGTGCATAAGAAAAAGAAAGGTTCCTAAAAACTGTCTAGGAATAGTGATCCTACTCCACAAGAAAGGAGATAACTGCAACCTTGGCAAATACTGCCTGATTACACTATTACACTGTATTCACAAAAATACTCACAAATAGACAGGCTTCAGAAGCAGCTACTCAACAATAGATCACCTACATACAATAAATCAACTAATCGTAAAGTTGTTAGAATACAACAAACCACTTTGTTTGGCCTTTGTAGATTATGAGACAGCATTTGACTTTAATCAGAGTTATTATCTATGTGATAC
The DNA here is from genome assembly GCA_006491835.1 of Architeuthis dux. Classification (NCBI taxonomy): domain Eukaryota; kingdom Metazoa; phylum Mollusca; class Cephalopoda; order Oegopsida; family Architeuthidae; genus Architeuthis; species Architeuthis dux. The sequence continues at coordinate 2,255,483 of VCCN01000262.1, read as the reverse complement.
GTATACCACACGTAAATACAGAAGTATTTGAAACTGTAGTCATAGCCACTGCACAAAGATCACAACGAAGACAAAGTAATACTATTACTGAAATGTCAGACGTATTTGTCTTATTATCTGGCTGTATAGCAAATGAAAAGAATTAATCAACTCTGCAAGTAAAAGATGTATATGTTTTAATATTTAGGGTCCCCTTTATAACATAGGCTACAGGCCCTGCACTAGCTTAATCTGGCCCTGGGTAGATTCATTCATTCATTTCTTGTCGTTCACAGCCAGGCCAGTCAAAAGGTTCATGAGGGTTGACTCAAAATGTCAAATATCAGCCCGATTAATCGGTCGACCTCTAATATTAATACTTGTGTGTTTATCTTACTTTTTTTATCAATGTAGATATTCATTTAAGTCTACATATGTACAAGAATATATATGTACAAATCTATATTCATCATATACATATCTATGTATACTAACATAAATGCACATATTTATTTGCACAAGGTGTTATCCAAATGTTGGCTTCCTCAAAAATAAAGATAAGACTGATTGAAAATGAAGTTCTATTTCCTGATGGAATGATTCTGAAAGATGTGCGGAATGTCTGCCGGAACATGGGGAATGCTGGGTAACTTTACATGAATAGATTGATCAATCTGTTCAAATTCCCAGAACTTTTGGGCAGCACTTCATATATTTATTGATGCACATGCATAAACACAAATGCATATATATATATGATGATTCATGACATGAACAAACATATATTGGCTGGGATAAGCACATGTAACTATTATATTTATGCTAATAACGATGATGATAATGATCTTGTTTTGTCAGATAAATTCAAAATGAATTGATATAAGGAGTCAAAAAGTAAAATGAAGCGAACCACTCATCCAAACAATAAAAATGAAACTGTCAATTTTATGCTCAATTTTCCAGAACAGTTGTGAAATGATAAGCATAACATTTGCATTAAATTGAAACCCAATGCATTTAAACCAACATACAAAGCATCTGTTGTTGTAACTGCTGCTTTTACAGTTCCTATTGTTGTTATTATTGTTATAATGCATAATGTGTAACTATGGTTGTAATTTTTGCGTTCAAATTTATCTCCCTTTCTTTCTAATTCTCTAACCTTTGTCCAACCCTTCTCCATTTTTTTTTCTCCAATTGCTTAGTTATTCCTTTCATTTGTTCATTCATTCATTCGATATTTATTAGAGACTGTCAATCAAAACTGCCACCAAAACTGTCAACATAGGTTTCTTCAGTTTTCAAGTTGGTCTGGCTGGCTATGTATGTATGTATTGTGCGTACAGGCCACACCAATGGAGCTAGAGGGCTAAAATATTTACTCCTTATTATGTCTAGAAAAAAATGTTTTTAATTGTTTTTTTGAAAATGTTTTTCCTTTGCTTGTTTCTTTTTGTTGTTTTTATTTCAATTTTTCTTCTTTTCCTGTTATATTGTTGATATGAAATACGAGTTGTACGTGCGTATGGGTTTCCATACCTACAACAGGAACGATATGATACAGCCAGAAGTGGTCTGGGTGACTATACTATAAAAGCTTATGATATACAACGACATATTGTAACTGATTCTTTTAGTTAAATAAAGCTTGGCTTGCAGCCTCCATACAGTGGTTGTTTTATTACACCTATTTTTCTAGAGATTCTTCCTTTTTTTAATCATTGCTACCCACATCACTGGTTTAAATACTATTGCTGGGTTTAGGTTTAGTAATGTGTTCTAACATTTATATGAATCTATCTATCTATCTATGTATTCGGACTGCACCCAGTCCTAACCGTTCATAGTAGAAACTTGAAATTTTGCACACACACTCCCCTCAATGAGTGTTTTTTGAAAATTCCCCCTCAATAGGTTTTTAGTGGGGGTTTCAATTTACAATGTACGTTTATGCCAAACTGATCCCTTAGTTTGTGTCCAGCAGCATTCTCACTTGTTTTTTTAAAAATTTGGACTATTTAGTGATCATTGCCCAAATTAAACTGTGGTGGTCACTGTTTAATTTACAAGGTAAAAAGAAGCATATATAGGTGGTGTTGATTCATAATTTCCCTTGGAATGCTAATTAATTTTATATTGGCTCAGATGTTACTTTCCTTCTTTTTGTTTTCTTTCTAGCAATTTATTTTGATTTTTCCTTCTCATTTTGTTTCCTTTCTCGTTCTTCCCCCCTCTCTTTATCATTTCCATATTTGTTTTCTTTCCCCATTTCTTTCTTTTTTTCCATAATTTTTCCCATTTTCATTTATCGTCTCTTGTTCGTTCCTCTTTTTTCATTTTTTCTTTCTTTCTATTTCAGTAATTAGAAACCATCAACCAAAACTGTCATCAAAACTGTCAACATAGGTTTCTTCAGTTTTTAAGTTGGTCTGGCTGGCTGGTTATATATGTATCATTCATACAGGCCGCACCAATGGAGTTAGAGGGATGAAAATCTAAACATTTACTCCTTGTCTAGAAAAAATGTTTTCTTTGATTTTTCACCACCCTTCCCCCAAATAGGTTTTTAGTGTGGGATTCAATTTGCAATGTAAGTTTATACTACATTGGTCCCTTAATTTGTGTCAGGCTGCATTCACACTTGTTTTTCAAAAAAGTGAGAGAAGTAACTTATTCATTGATCACCCCCGTTTCAAATTTTTTAATTGATCACCACCAACACAGCCTGCTGCCAAAAGACATTGGTCGCATGACAGTTTCAATTGAGTTTATACTTTTCATTTTATCATTCTTTATTTGTCTCCCCCTTCCTCATATTCCCATCTATTTATTTTCATCTCTTGGTACTCATTTCATCCGTTGCCTTCATCATGGATAACGGCATGTAGAATGGACTGGTGAGCTGAGTTCAAACTCTGTCTGGGACAATTTGTTTTCACTTCACATTAATGCCCTTGGGAAAGGCATGAATCCATCTCTCTGGTTAAAATAGCACAGGCTGAAGTGAGTGACATCACTATGTATGCTTGTCGCTCTAAGCCTATTTCACATGTCACAAACACACTGAGTAAGTATGGGATATGTGGAGCCTAAGCATGGACGGCTGCAGCTATAGCCTGCATAACAGAACTTCTTACTTTTTTTGCTTCATAATGTTTTCCTTCCTTCTCTCTGGACTACCTTTATTCTATCTTTTCTTTCTTCTCTGTTTGTTTCATCTTCACTCAGTATAATCTTTCCTCTTTCAAATGTTCCTCCTTCTATCATCTGGGCTTATAGGTTCTCTTCCACCATTCGACTTTTCAATCCACCCCCCTTTTCAAAAATACCATGACAAGATGTTGTATAGCCATCTTGGTCCGCGGGAGGAAAGTCCTAAACTTGGAGAAAAAGGAAGACTCAAAACTTGTTTATAAAAATATGAGGATATATTTTTATTTCATAAGATACATTGTGTCATGGCGGAGAATGAAGAATGGGAGAAAGGTAATGAGTGCCGACAGACTGTTCCCAACAGGGGAACTGGCCCGTGCTCCAAAACCCAGCTGCTGTTAGTCTCTCTCTGAGGGCGTCCTGTGTCTCACTCTGTTTTTTGAGGGCCTCTGTGTCGCTTTTATCAGGCTCTAATACTCACACTGATTTTCCAGCCACCACCTGCAAGTTCAGTCAACGTCCTGTTTATGACCCCTGACTACTGGATGTGTCTTCCGGTCCCCGACACCTTGCAGCCGATATCCTGTCCACAACATTCAACACCTGTGGGAGTCAAATCTGTGACCTCCGCCCACGGCCACCTAAATATCCAACAAAGAAATTAAACTGAAAAATTTCAGAAATCTCCTGATTTTATATTTAAACTTTGAATGAATGCAGAGTTTTAAAATAATCTCTTGATCTGGTTTAAATATAAAATCAGGATATTTCTGAAATTTTTCAGTTTACTTTCTTGACATCCTAATCATATTGATAATTATGTTGCATATATGTATATCTATAACTTGGATCGACCTGCACAATGGCCAGATTTTGATGAGAAACTGAAACATCAACTGAAACTGTGCCACTATCATTGGAAGGCTACAGAGTGTGTTTGTTAGAACAGGCATGGTTTGATACATTATAGCTTCCTTCAAAGTGGCCAAAGAATGCATATATATGTAAACCAGTTTGAAATTGTGCATTCAAAGCTCAAACTACATAGTTTGATGAATAGAAAGGGTATCATTTTGCTGCATTTTAACATCCACACTCATTATTAATTTTTGCTACTATTTACCTTCATCTTAATTGTTGTTGCTTTTTATCACAACTATACTCAGGCCGGTTGTCCTGCAGTGAGTAACCTTTATTCCAATCCATGCTGTTAATTTATTTACTCATTGCTGAAGGGAAACTGTCCTGAAAATTAATAATAAAACTTACAATACTTCATCTTATAAAATAAATAAAAACAAAATAAAATTGGATCTACCCTCATGTTGCAAAAATTATATCTCTGAAGTTGAATCAGTTGATGAAAGAGATTTTATTGCATCCTGTCTATTCAATTGGTTTAGCATTTTTTCAAATACTTTAATCATAACCAGCTATAACTAAAAAAAACCTGAAAAAGCCTTCAATGTATTTATCTGTCCTTTAACTTTTAAATTCATGGAGCAGATAACAGGAAAATCATGTACATTATGATACAAGCGTGAAATTTGGTGTATTTGTTCTCCAGAGGTTTCTGATCAAATCTGCCAGATTGGCCACTTGAAAATCGAAGATGGCAGCCACTTTTCAAGATGGCCGCAAAATTGGGCTTCCAAAGTTGATTTTTTTCATAGATTTGGATGATCTTGGTGTCAATTTGTATATTTTAAAACAAACTACAGAATTCTTTCACTAGTTTAACATTGGTATTATGATTGTATTGGTATAATATGAAATTAATAATGGAAAAGTAACAAAAAAATTACCAATATAACTGTATTGTGCATATGTGAATGTTCCTCTAGTGCTACTGCTCACATATGCAGCTACAGAATGTAGTGCATGAGAGAGCTGAGTTAAAACACTTGCATCTCCGGTTGCAACTTTTCTTACAGGAACACTTGGTCAGTTCCTCGCAACTGGCTGCAATTGGGGTAAAGTTAACCAACATATCAGCTATGTCTCTCTTTTCTGCATCCAACCCCATCTCAGCAGGATGCTGCTGTCTGGCCTGGAGATGGTAGCCTGGTCCCAGATGATCCTAGACTGATAAGCAGCATGCTTGGCATGCTCTCTGAGGGCTGTCTGTGTTGGTGGAATTGAGTTGTACGGCCTCTGCTTGCGGGCAAAGAGATCCAGTCTTACTTCATCCACACCAGTAGCTCTGTTTGATCTATCATACATGAGGACAACAATTGCCATTGAAGGTCAAGATCACTAACCATTGGATGTTGGCTAAGATTGATGAACATTTCAGCAACCTCATCACAAATGTTCCAAGTCTGCCATGCAACCTTCTTCCCTTTACTGCAGAATGCAGACACAACATCACCAGTGAATGTACAAAAGTATGGTATTACACTGTCTTTCTCAGTTCCTATTGCAAAAACTACCCCATGGACTGGAATCCTGTGTACATTGATTCCGTGGCCAAAGGCAATCCACATGTTCTAAAGACCAAGGTCCTGTAAGGATGGCAGTACATATATTGCTATGATGAGAACATTAGTGTCATTAGCCTTGATTATGAAAGAATTGCTACCATCTATTGTTGCATCCCTGGCATCTGCAAATATTTGTGTGTCAGCTTCTCTATGAGAGCATGGAGACACAGCATTCAGAGACCTCCTTGTATTGCTAATGGCATCTTCTCCTTTTGTGACAATGGGTGTGCGTGTCATTTGTACTTCACACATCTTCTCCGCAAGGAAGTGAAACAGCTCAGTCTAATTGCTGTCATCTTGAAAGAAGTTTCTCCAGTTGTTTGAGGTTTTACTGATTCCTGTCAGTCTTGTTCTCATTCCTTGCCGCCTTTTTGGCCTGGCTTCAGATTTCAGGCTTGAATTTTTGTACACATCAAACACTATGTTCACTCTTTTGAACTTGGCACTGTAGGATTCCACCTTCTGGATGATGTCTTCTCTAGCATAGTCATCAAATATCTTTGAGGTGGGTGGAGGTAGGGCATTGATCAGTGCTGAGCCATCTATGATGTCTGCATCTCCCCTTCTCTGTCTGGAATGTTCACTTGTGCTTGGAGAATTTCAGCCAGCTGTGACTTCTGACGCATATGAAGCTTGCCACTGACACTGAGAGATGCAGGAGACAACTGGTTCTCATGCTTGAAGAATTCTTGCAAGTCACAATGTCTGTACTGGCATGAGATAAAGAGTAGTGAGAACAAATGGCTGTCATCTTTCAGCACCTTCTCCTTAGAAATGCCCCCAGCTTGTTTTAAGACTTGTTTAAAGGAAGAAACTGTGTTTTTATTGATTCAGTGATAGAATGAACATTCATCTTTATTCTGTAGCCCCTTCATGAATGACTGGAACTGCGCTTTGCCCCGCTGCTGATATGTACCAAACATTTCAGCAAGAGCTGGGTCTGCAATATACTTCATATCTAGCAGTAATAGGTCGGCTGAGTCTTCTTGGAATGGGTTGCCCATAGCCTGCAACACTACAGAGAGCGCTTTCACCTTTTCAATACAATAAGCTTGAAAACATAGGAATTGACACCAATATCATTCAAATTGATGAACTACACACATTTCTTTGAAGAAAATCAACTTTTGGAGGCCAATATGCAGACATCTTGAACAATGGCCGCCATTTTGGATTTTCAAGTGGCCAATCAGGCAGATTTGACCAGAAACCTCCGGAGAACAAACACACCAAATTTCATGCTTGTATCATAAAGTGCACAGTTTCCCTCAAATATTGATTTTATCTGCTTCACTTGACAGCTTGTAAACACTTGTATTGACATTGGAAGAATATAATAAAAAATGATGGAACTGTTCTGTGAATTGAATTTTTAAAACATTTTTAAATTCACCAAATGGTCAAAGGGAGATAATTTTAGTCAGATGTTATTTCACTTGATATTGACATTCAATTTTGTTCTATGAATTTAAATGAAAAATTCTTTCAGAAGGGAATTGATGTCTAGCTGCTAAAATGGAATAAATTTGGAATATTTTGAATAGATAAATAATCTTTTCTTTAAAGATTTTCAATTCATTTTGTTCAAATAAATCAACAATTTCATGTTGAACAGCTTGATATCTACCAGTCTATCTGACTGTTCTTATCTGTTTTTATGCTTATATATATGCATATATATATATGAATGTCTTGGCTTCACAATCGATTTTTGGGAGGATCTTCCATAACTATAGGACCTTAGACGGTGTGGCCTGTGTGTGGATTAAACTTCTAGTATGCACAATGAAGTTTTAAAGTGAAGTGCAACTTGCGCAAGGCCGACCCCACCATTTAAACCAAAACTTAGTATCCTATGGTTCACCAAGGCAGCATGAATAGGAGTAAGGTCCCTAAGTCATTGGTTTGATAGGAGTTTCCTTCTCCTGGTAGATGCCCGAGCTAGCTATGGGGCCTGCCACACCTAGAAGCAGATGTGCGCTGAGTGTAGAGTAACCTGACAGTATAGCAGCCTATGCAGATTGGAGCCCAGGTTCGAGTTACACCCCTGGAATAAAAAAGGAAAGTGAAG
>VCCN01000262.1:2087309-2104449 GCA_006491835.1 Architeuthis dux | reverse complement strand
ATACACACATATATATATACATATATATATACACATATATATTTATACATGTATATATATACACATATATATTTATACATGTATATATATATATGTATATATCGAAGGAGAGAGAGAGGATAAGAAAATGATAACCATCAAAAGAACTTACATGGCAATATCATCATTTCATTCTGTGAAATCTATTTGAAAAGCCAAAATAAAAATTCACATCCAACTTTTTGGCTTTGATGAATGTGTTGATGTAAACAACAAAACTGACTCCCTCCCTCCCTCCCAGCTTCCTCTACAAAAGAATTGCCATGCATTATTAAGTTTTTAATCTTTCGAATGAACATCCTTCACTGAAGCAAACAGAAAAACATACCAAATGCAACTACCCAATACCAACCCTTGCTATGCCCACCCACCACCATATTTTAATATCATCACCAAAGCTTATATCACCAGAACCCTCATACCATATACCATCATCACTACCACAAGCATAACCATCCCAGCCATCTGGGACCTCGAAAAATTCCCTAACTTCACTCTGATCAACATTTCAGCCGATACAACCATGATTGTTTTTGCTTTCATAACCATCTATATGAATTACGGTTTGCCATATTTTTCAACAATACTGACCTCTTCAATGTTGATGTTGGCTTATTCATTGCTTTCCTCCCACTTGCATTGTCTTTTTTTAAAATGAAGATCACCTTGCACTTACCAAGTCCACTCTTTTAGGCTAGGTTCCCTTTCTCAGTAGCTCACCACTCCGAGACAGCCTAGGGGACTGCCAAGCTGTAGGTTTTCTGTCAGAGTAGCCTTCTTTTAGATGGCCTACATCACATGGCTGAAGGGCCCCATCTGCCCTTCTATTTTGCCCATAGCTGGGGGTCAGAAATTGGATGAAGTGAACACAAACTGACTCAGCCTGAATTTGAACTAGGTTCGCTAATTCCATTCTCTGTGCCATTATCAGTTAGACTAACTATGTACCTCCACCTCTTCAATACTTCTGAAAAACATTTAAAAACAGTGCATATCTAAAAAAAAAAAGGTAATAAACATGTAAAAAGATTGAGAGAGATTGGTGCAAGTGCAGAATAAAAGGTAATAGTAGTTTCTGTCGTTAGCCAGTTTTTGTGTACCAAAATGGTTTTGTCTGTGATAAGGTTATAATTAGAATCTGGTGATAGTTGCAACGAAAGATATGTTTATCAAGGCAAAGAAATCAGTTAAGAACAAAAACGCATAGGACAGAAAGGAAAAATAGATATATACCGGTATAGAATGGTGAGTTCCTAATCAGGAAAAAATTTAAGACTTGTGTCGCTAATCTGATGTGGTGGAAACTAAAGAGAGATCCTTGGTCATTTGATCTCGTGGAACCTATGTGAGGTGTTTATTCCTAGTTTGAGTGAAAAGGAATGTGGAGTGAATGACCAAAGATTTTGAAGCAATGAATATCAGCATTTAAAAGTAATGCCCATATTAAAGAAGAAGTAGTATTTTGAGAGCACATAGTGAGCCCTAGGTGACTAAGGTATTAAGTGAATGAAGAAGGGTTTAACGTGCCAAGAGGTTGACATGGGCTAGTGAGAACTGAGGTGCAGCAGGCAGCAATGAAAATCTGTATAAACAGGGTTTTTATATTAGTGCTGACGTCACTGAAAAAAAGGAAGCTATATTTAGTTTGGTATTTCATATGGGTCAGGGCTGGCTTAACCATTGTGATAAAGCCAGCACAATATCTTTATCTCTATTTTCATATTTTTAGAAAGTGAAGCTACACTTTCCTTCATATAAACCACTTGCTGCTTTATCAGTGTTCGTTTACATTTTGGTCTGAATTTATGAGATGAGGTGTTATTACAATTATACACTGATTCATTCACTACATTTTCTTGATCTTTGTTGTTTTTATCCCAATGATTCATCCCACCCTCAGGCCTCCTTTACATTCAGTAATAGTCTGGGAATGTTGAATGAATATTCAATCCATAGGGAGAAACTGTTCTAATTCCCATACCTCTTATATCTGGTGTCCACTCATAACCATCAATTTTTCTTATGATACCGATCTGCCTCATTATCAAGCCAGAATATATTACTGGGTCATGGATTAAACACACAACTTCCAAGGAACCAAGTGATCTTTACCCACACTTTAATCCACTAGAATCAGGTATTTTATTTAAATCCAATGCCTGTTTTTTTTTCTTAATTAGTGACTCCTATATGGTGTTGATATCTATGCTTCGCCTTCATCATCATCATCAAGTTTCGTCCTTTGTGGTCGATGATGCCCATGGCTTCAGTTCTGAGTAGTGCAGCAGCTGCGGTACACTGCAGGGTCTGACGTCATGACTTGCTCTTGAATTGGATTTTAGTAAGGGAGAATTGTGTTTATTGTAAGCCTCACTCTCTCGTCCCTGTCTGCCTGGGTCCAGCAGCAAGACATGGTCTGGGCAGCTGGAAATAGACTGGAATACACATATGACCTGGGCACTCTGCATGTCACATTGTAGCCGTAACAGGACCCCACTACCTGGTTTGGAATCAAAATTGTTGATCTCCTAGACTGGTTGCCAACCAGGGCTATAGAACCCAGTCTACTCTGCTATTTACAAATAGCTGAGTGAAGAGGAGATGGATTCATGCCTTTCTCAAAGGCATTAGTGCTAAGTGAATGCTCACTGTTGCAGGCGGTGCTTTAATTTGGCTTACCGATTCCATTCTCCATGCTGTTAACTATTAGGCCACCCGCACCACCATATGATTGGCCTAGTAATCAGATGATTTGAAATGCTGTGATAGAAGGTGTTCATCTGTCACCAAGTTACCAAGTTCTCCATGTCTTGCTGGACATTTCCTCCATTTTCTTAAAAAAGAGACCCTTCTCATTGTTTATGAATTATACAGCTGCAGAAGGCTGCAGAGTGGATTAGCCAAAATGTAGTGGTAACAACACAAAGAGACAATTCAATTGTCTGGAAAAAAGCTTGGAATGCTGATGACTCTCCTCACACATCCGTTGAAATCACTCTCCCATGAGGTAAAGAACATCATTGTCTATCAATTTTTCTTTTTTGAGGATGCCATTTCACACATTAAGTTCTCCAAACTTTTGGGTAGCATGTTGTACATGTAATACTATTTTTTAAAGCACGTCAATAGGTACTGCAAGTCATTGAGATTGAGTTTATTCTTTAATCGGTGCTCCATGAAAATGGCCTTGTGCCAAAGTTATCTCAGTACAGCAAATATTCATTCTATGCTTATGATTAGACAGGTCTGGTTAGTCACTCAATAGAAACCCTCATGGGACAAATGTCTTTTGGCAGCATGCCATGTTGGGGGTAATCAATTAAAAAATTGAGAAAAGGGGTGATCAATGCATAAGTTACTTTTCCCACCTTTTGTTGGGGGGGGGGGGGGGGGTGATCCCTAAAAAAGTCTGAATTTTCAAAAAAACAAGCATGAACACTGCTGGACACAGACTAAGAGATCAATTTAGCATAAACTTACATTGTAAATTGAACCCCCTACTAAAAACCCATTTTGGGGAAGAATTTTCAAGAAGCAAAAAGAATGTTTTTTCTAGATATAATAAGATTTAAATGTTTAAATGTTCAGCCCTCTAGCTCCATTGGTACAGCCTGTACACGTGGCACATACATAGCGAGCCAGCAAGCCAGACCCACTTAAAAACTGAAGAAACCGATGCTGATGTTGACTATGTTGGTTGATGGTTTCTAATATCTTCTAAATATAGCCTTTTATCAATGCTGGCTGTCCCATAATATTAATCTCCCTTATGAAAACAAACGGTGGGTACCTGCCTACCATGCAGCGACAGATTTAGACTTGGTGAGGCCCTAAGCTATATGAAGCTTGGAGAGCCCTTGTTATGTTAGAAGGACGCACAACAGTTAAAGATATATATACCTTTCAAATTCTGAAATTTTCTGAGGCCCCTTTAGATTGTGAGGCCCTAAATCTGTCTCTGTATTATGGTTAGCAAGCTGATCATGCACACCTAGTGTCATGAGTTCAATCTTGATTAGATGCCTCACTACTATGACCTTGTGCCAGGCTAATAACGCTGTGGCATACTTGATGGGGTACTGTGCCAGAGTTTGGTGTTCTAACTCAAGTAAAGTCAATATTTTAAATCCTGATTTTCAAGGCAGGCAGTATTTCCCCACTTGAAAGACTGGCATAAAACAATCTTCCTACTCCTGTTTCTCATCTAAGTTGGTCTTGTGCTAAGCATAGTAAATGGAGGCAGCTTACTGTGAACCAATGGTTAATCTAGTCTAGCAGATTATTACTACTGTAGTGAGTTTGTCTCACTAGGTGCTCCACACGTGTGACCTTGTGCCAGGCTAAGCTGAACATAATAAAGATCTACTGACAGATTTATAAAATCAGTAATACCCACAGAGATAAACATTTGCACTGACCCAGAAGTAATAACCATTGCATTGAAAACTGTTGGCCTATACAAACTCAGTAAAACATAATGAATGTTTGACTCTAAAGAAAATATTTCTATCGTAACAGTTAGTATATTTACCAGTATTTTAGTTTTCTAGGGAATCTTTTAGTTCAGTGAACAGTCTATTGATTTGACAAGCTATTAAAATAGGGTTGCCATCTCTGAACATTCAAAAAAGAGGACATTCACGGGTCACAGTTATTCAAAAAAGAGGACGTTCCATAGTTGTCAACACACGTGAATAATAAAGCAATTATGATTGAAAATTGCTAAAATACCTTAACCACAGGGTAAGACAAACAAATGCTACAGTGTAAAAAATGGCATAAGAAAAAAATGTTATACTTTAAACATGTTATTTATGGTTGCAATAGCAATATGAAAAAGATTAATGCACATGACTGAAGAACAAGAAAAAGCAGTACCTAGCACTACATACTAGCCCTAAAACTGCTAAGTTGACAACACTGTACAGGCATCCTCCCACTTGTTTCTCTCTCTCTCTCTCTCTATCTCTCTCTCTCTCTCTCTCTCTCTCTCTCTCTCTCTCTCTCTCTCTCTCTCTCTCTCTCTCTCTCTCTCTCTCATCATTAGTTTCATGTTTTTTTCCGTGGAAAAAATGATGAAAGGTGAAATTCCAAACTTTTAAAGAATTTTAAAAATTTCTACCAGATGAAGGTTTTGAGACCCAGATGGAGTACATATCTGGGGAAAATATGGACATATGGCTACCCTATATTAAAGACAAGTCTGATTGCTCAAGTAATTTGCTTCTGTGCCAGACTTGATTTAGTTAAAGTAACTATCATAATTTTTTTATTCCTACCTGCTTGACAATCAAAATTTCACTTCATGTCATTTGGCAGCATGCAGTGTTGGGAGTGATCAATTAAAAGATTCTCAAATGGTGTGATCTATAAATAAATTACTTCTCGCACCTTTTGCTGGGTGGTGATCACTAAAAACATCTATATTTTTCAAAAAACAAGCATGAACGCTGCCGGACACAAACTAAGGGACCAATCCAGAATAAACTTACATTGAGAATTGAACCCCCCACTAAAATACCTATTTTAGGGGGGAATTATTTCATAGACATAATAAGGAGTAAAAGTTTAAATTTTCAGCCCCCTGGCTTCATTGGTGCAGCCTGTACGTGCAACACAGACATAACAAGCCAGCCAGTCAGAATCACTTAAAAACTGAAGAAACCTATGTTGACAGTTTTGATGACAGTTTTGGTTGATGGTTTCTAATAATAAGCATAAATCTAGTCACATTTTCTCCTTTTTGTTGGCTGATAAGTTTTATTGTAGACATTTAAAAGTCAACACCTTATAAACATAAAATTAAGATATCCTCATGAAAATCAACTAAACCAATGAAAGTCAGATCCATTGGATTGATCTGAAATGATATCAGGAAGGATCCAGCAACAGTAAGCTGGAATGGGTTAACTAAATTTTCAGAACCCTCAAAGAATAACAATTATTTATTTAATTAAGTAATTAATTAGTCTGCTTAATTTGTGCTTCAAAGTACTTTTTGGGTCCACTGGGTTAATTTGTCCTCACAACCATCACCACTACTGTTCCAACAAGCACTGAAATCACCAATATATACTGTAAATGTATTACACTCACACTCACACTCACACTCACACTCACACTCACACTCGTGCATACACTACACATCCATACAAGTATCACTGAATCAACTTTCATGGTTTCACCACCTCTGCCTCAGATCTGTCTACCTACTTCTCCAATCAACTTCCTCTTCCTCCATCTCTGCCATATTTACCTCCGTCCCCCATCAATCAACACCAGCATACCATTTCTCCTCCAGCCGCCATCCCACCAACCTAACCACCCATGCCCGATCTATTTTTAAAGGCACTTTTATATTTTTATTTTTATAAAATTCACTTTTGCTTTTTATTTTTAAAAATACTTTTATATTTAGTTTTCATATTCATTATTTTCTTTTTATTTAAATGAAATAAACATCGAGACCGATCAATAGAAAATTAAAATCATCAAACATTCATTGATTTTGCAAGTCTCTTTGGTCAATAAAAACTATTCGGCTTATGGTTCACATCCGACAAACTGCCCTTTCTTTTGCTTATTGAATTATCCCCAGTTTAATTTGCCTCCTAATTACATAAATAACCAATTAATGATGGATATTCAATAGAAAAATAAAAGCAAAAAACAAATGATAAGAGAGGAGAAAAGAACGTTGTGGGGTGGAAATATTTATGAAATGCTTATTTAGGAAAGTGTGTCAAGCATTGCACCAAAAGTGAAAAATAATAGAAAAAAACAATTGCACTGAGTCCTGTATGGCACAAGGCAAAATAGAGGGAAATAGGAGTAGGAAGATTGTATGGTGCCAATCTTCCAAATGGGGAGGGCCTGACTTGATATTTACTGAGCTTAGCTTAGCACAAGGCCAGGGGGAAACAGGCGTAGGAATATTGTGTTGCACCAATCTTCCAATCGGGGAGGGCCTGCCTTGATATTTACTGAGCTTAGTTTAGTAGAGCACAAGGCCAGAGGGAAAATGGAATAGGAAGATTGTGTTGTGCTAATCTTCCAATTGGGGAGGGCCTGCCTTGATATTTACTGAGCTTAGCTTAGTAGAGCACAAGGCCAGAGAGAAACAGGAGTAGGAAGATTGTGTTATGCACTGACAGATATCTGAACAAAAGGTCTAATCACTGGCATGCCACAAGGGTTCACGCAGAACAGAGTGGCTGAGTTAGCATTTGGGCAAATTTTTCTCCAATAACATTAGTGTTAGAAATAATTTAATCATTATTTTTTATCATCTTTTTACTTTATAAATTTATCTCTTCTTATTGTATATAATTAAAAAATGGACCCTATTTTTTTGCCTAGCTGAGTATCTACCCCCAGGTAGTTTCATTTTTTTTTTTAAATTTTTTTTTTTCTTTACTTGAATCTAAGTGTGTTAATGTCAGTGATAAAATTATTGAAATGAATGTTTTCAGTTTTGTAAGTAAGATTGAAGGGGAAAAAATGCAAACAATTAACATCATAAAAAAGAAATGGTCTGGTTAGTCACTCAATAGAAACCGTCACATGACCAATGTTTTTTGACAGCATGCTGTGTTGGGGGTGATCAATGAATAAGTTACTTCTCTCACCTTTTGTTGGGCAGTAAACACTAAAAAATGTCTGAATTTTCCAAAAACAAGCATGAATGCTATGAGACACAAACTAAATGACCAATTTAGCATGAACTTACATTGCAAATTCACCCCCACACACTAAAAACGTATTTCAGGGGGAATTTTGAAAAAACAAAAAAATTGAAGCAGTAAATGTTTCACTTTTCATCTGTGTAGCTAAATTGGTGCTGTCTGTACATACATATATAGCCAGCCAGCCAGACCAGCTTAAAAACTGAAGAAACCTATGCTGACAGTTTTGGTGACAGTTTTGGTTGATAGTTTCTAATTGGTTTCTCTCTCTCTCTCTCTCTCTCTCTCTCTCTCTCTCTCTCTCATCTTTCATGTAGATTTTCCTGCTTTCCCCACTTTCCCAACACCCCCCCACTGAATTTTACATCATTGAATCATCCTTTTAAAATGTTTGACTCAAAGGAATTGTGAAAAAAATATCATTTTAGTACTTCAGATAAAAAAAGGGAAATTTTGAAAAGTAAATATACACAATTTTTCCCCCCAATTTCTTTTCGTTTAAAAACATACATAGAAAGGTTTGTTGATTCTTCTGGGTTTTTAATGCCTTACAGAATGTACCAAAATGCTTTTAGTCTAACAAAAATGAATTTAAAGGAAAAAAAATGAAATATGTTTAAAAGAAACAAACAGATATATTAGAAAAATATTTCAAATAATGTTGTTAATATATTCTGGAGGGAATGAGGAAGACAGAAAATTCTATGTATATTTTATATCTATTTTGTTCATTTTTATTTTATACACTTTTGTGAAAAAAATGTTCGAAAAACAGCAGATATAGTTTTGTTCAACATATCTCAAATAATTTATATTTCTTTTACCATTTTTTTCAGCTATTAAATTCTTAGGAAATATATATAAATACTGATAAATATATATGTATTAGCTTTTTAAAATTTGTATGAAGAACTTTTGCCTCCTTCCGTACATCCATTTTAATTTATATATATTTTATTTGCTTTTTGTGTTTTTTTTTTTCATCTCCAGTAATCAATATCGATTTTTTTTCACATTGTTGTGAAGCTAAATTTTTATTTAACAGCCAGAGTTATTCAGATAACAGGTTATAGCTACATGGTGAGATTTCTTGGATGGGAGCCACAAGGTATGATGTTTGGTACACTGCATTTGACAGGACCTGCAAACCCCACAACTGTGGAGTGAGGGTGGAGCTCTGGGGGTGCAATCAAACCTAATGTTTTTACTTACTTTTGCTTTTGTGAGGGGTGCAAATTTAACAATTTGCAGGGGGGTGCAGTCGGACATAGCGTTGCTACTGCATTAGCAAGAGCAAAGTTTAATTTATAACAATATACTGAAGGAAAGAAATACCAGACTTATAAAGGAAGTAATTTAAACCAGGGCTTTTCAAAGTAGGGGTCAGGATCGCTCCAGGGGTCACGTAAAAATTACTGGGGATCACAGAAATATTGGAAAATCTTTTTCTTAAAGAATGTGATGAATCATTAGGCTCAGTCATTGTGAATGCAATGTTTACACAGTACACAAGTTCATGCGAGTGCATCTTGCTGCCGACTGAGTAAGCCCACAGGAGAGTGACTGTTCACACACACATGCAGTAACGACCCCTCTGATGGGTTGCCAAGTAAAATGAAGGCTGTACAACCTGTTTTCAAGGTCTTCAAAATGCCTTGTTACTTCCCGGGCAGACCTCGTATACTTTTAGTGTGGTCCTCTTTCTTTTTTTTTCTCATGATACACAAAAAGAATTCATCATTAAACAAAATTTTATCAAAATATTAGAGAAAATTTATAGAAATTCCCAAGTAGGACCTCTGAGAGGAAGGTGCATTTGTGCTTTGCACCAGGGCCTGGAAGGTCAAATGGTGCCCAAGAAAGGGGGCCTGGGGGTTAAACTAAGTCGATACGATAACTCCATTAATAAAATAGGTTGACTCAATCATTTACTGGCAAGTGAATATAGTATGACATGTTAAAAGGGTTATAGCAAATGAAAACACAATGGCTAAAGAACAAGGGTGCAGTATTTGGGATGGGGCAGGGGAGAAAACAGCTTTGCAAGACTTAAAATTTCTCTGAGGCACTGTTCCAAGAATACAGGAATACAAGAATACAGGAATACAAGAATAGAGGAATAGAAGAATAGAGGAATAAAAGATAAAGTAATACAAGATTACAGTAATTCAAAAATACAGAATACAAGAATAAAGGAATACAAGATTAAAGGAATACAAGAATAGAGGAATAGAAGAATACAGTAATACAAGAATAGAATACAAGAATTGAGGAATACAAGAATACAGCGTTTAAACTGTTGTGCATGTAATATAGATATTGATTTAAGTGGGAGGAAATCACATAATAAGGATGAAGTACAACGCAGGGGCTTCTGCCTGTCATAACTGAGAATGGATATATTAACCGTTTTGCTGCTATTGCCTGGCCAAACAGTTACAAAGGAAGGGATTTCCCATATATCAACTCATCCCATTTTCCCCCTGCCAACCATCATAGAATAATAATGAAAAAACAAGGATCAAAATGACTGGCAAAGGAACAGAGTGCCGGAATAATTTAATTACTGCATTTTTAGGTATTAAGGATGCTCTGGCCTCAAGGACGCATCCCAATTTTGACTTGCAAAGTTTTGAAAAAAAGAATAAACATAAAATTAATGTTCAAATGGTTCTTCGGACGATTGAACTCCTTCTTGTTGTAAACACAACGTTTCGGCCGATCCATTCTTCAGCATTCAGCCTACTTCAGGTGTAAAATCTGAGTGGCAAAGAGGCAGCTTACATCAAAATGTCGACTAAATGCATTAGACAGACAAGTGCGGATTTCAACCCGATGTGGCTTCCACTTCTCAACAGACATAAACCGGACATGACAAAGTCACAGAAACACCCGGGCTCTGTGCTATAAGGGTTATCCCCTTTAAACATAACTTCTGTTTAACCCATCACACTCGGATTTTACACCCGAAGAAGGCCGAAGAATGGATCGGCCAAAATGTCATGTTTACAACACAAATAACAAGAAAGAGTTCAATCGAAGAACTGTTTGAATATTAATGACCCTTCTCAAAACTATAGAAAATAAAATTAATGTCTCATCACTTTCACCTACCTTACTAAGATGTTTTATAAGTGGCTTTGCAATCTGTAGATCCTATTGACTTCTTATAGTCTGCATTTTTTTCTTTTTCTCTCACTCAGACGGTAAGTTTACACCCAAAGTATACAACTAGCCTACTAGTAAGTACCCACGGTAGAGTTGCACCTACACTATAATACTCCAGTTTCACAATTCAGTCTTTGGGCCAAGCAGTGTTTTTTTTTACAATTTTGCTTCTTTTGTCACTTAATAATGTTCCCTTAAAATCAAGTTTGTTTGAGGAGTGAAAATACCAGTAATATTGTATTTTAGAATCTGGAACAACATACATAGAGTGGATACTGACGTTCACTGCTCAAAATGCCCTGATAAGAAAATGCTTACTTCATCTATCTGCAGTAAAACCAGAGGACACAGCCATAAACTACAAATTCAGATCTCCAATGGTGTTAGAAAAGATTTTCTTCTCGGCAAGAGTAGCAAGCACATGGAACAGCCTAAATGAAAAGACAGTCACATCTGAGAATATCAATATTTAAAAAAATAATCTTTGTTCTGATATTGGACATACCAAATTTAACTACCTTGTTAGTTTAAACCCTTCCCAAATACACTGAACCTGGCTTAATGACGCAATTAACTGCTGTCAGAAAAAGCCTATTTCAAGTATATTCAAGTATATATTCAATATTGATATACAACACACGATATGGGAATGAATTTTTGTGATTGCATATTTTCTTTTATTATTTATGATACTTTTGTTTATTTAGTACTTTATACTAAGTACAATTTATACACTTCAAACAGAGGTCAAATACAGGAGTTCAGATTATTGTCTAGTATGGATTACCTTCCTCTAGAATAGGCCTATGAAAATAAAATAACCTTCAGCATGTCGGACGCAGGATAAATCTTCTAGACTTATTTTGAGAGTGGGGGAATTGCATCAATGCCAGGAAATACAGTGAAACATTTCCTAAAGATCCCAGTGCTAAAGTAATATAAACAGTTACAATTGGGATTTGAACTCAGTTTGTCAATTCTCTTCACTTAGTTGCTCAGTATTACATAATTTGGTGGGATGAAGTAGTAAATAGTCTGGTATGATATTACAAAGTTATTTTTGGTAGTATAAACACTCAGCAAATCACAGCATAAAGTCGATAAAACACAGGAAAACCTACCTAAAGTTACTAAAATAGAAGAGCATATCTTTAAAAAAACTGTAATTTTAATCAGAAACCCTGAATAAGGCTCTCATCAGTATATTATATATCTCCATCCAGCCCCATCCTGGTCCGTCCGGCTCCACCCGGCTCCGTCTGGCAAATCCTCTCCATCCGGCTATTAGTGTCATCCCCATTTTTGTCTGAAAAGTGGTTCTAAAATTAAATAATTAAAGTTTTATGTTAATGACTACCAAGAGATTAGGATGAATAATTATAAACGTATTTTAATTTCACATTGTGGAACAGGAAGCCTAATTTTTACTCTGCAGATCAGGGTGATTTGGTTATTTTCTGAATATTTTGCTGTTGACTTTCACTCAATGTTCGATCTATGTGATTAATATTCACCACCAAATTAAGTGCATTGACAAGGAAGAAGATTATGTTGAAATATAAATATTTGTTGTGTAAAATAAATTATTTTTTCATCATTAGGTTGCAGACTTATTGATATACCTACATACTTAATATCGTAATGAAAATTACTAAGATGAAGAATACAACTTTGAAAAAGAATGTGGAATTCTGTTTTACTTGTAGAGACTTTATTAGGAACCTGTCAACATCAACATAGTTAATATCAGCATAGGTTTCTTCAGTTTTTAAGTTGCTCTGGCTGGCTATGTATGTGTCATGTATACAGACCACATCAATAGAGCTAGAGGGCTGAAAATTTTAACATTTACTCCTTATTATCTCTAGAAAAAACGTTTTTGGTTTTCATAAAATCACCCCCCACCAATTGGTTTTTAGTGAGGGGAGTCAATTTACAATATAAGTTTATGCTAAATTGGTTGCTTAGTTTGTGTCCGGCAGTGTTCACACTTGTTTTTTGAAAATTCAGACTTTTTTTAGTGATCACCAACCAAAAAAAGGCGACAGATGTAACTTATTCATTGAACACTCCAATATTTTAATTGATCACCCCCAACACGGCATGCTGCCAAAACAAGTTGCTCCTCACATGATATTTTCTATTGAGTGACTAACAAGACCTGTCATGTTTTCTATCAGGTTTTAAAATGATGAAATATCTGTAAAAGTGACAATTGCTCTTAAGTTGCAATGCCACAGGGCCTCATCAACTGGAAGATTCATCAAAAACTGAAAGTGTAATTATTGTTAATTTGTAACTTAATTTCAAATATCTGTTCTTTCTAAATTCCTTCAGGAAAGAAATGTGTAACTGTAATGTTGTTTTTTTTTAAGGATTTCCTGGCAAAAAAAGGAAACATTTTTGGAAAAAAAATAAAACAATGAAATTGAAAGTAAGAAAGGGGGCCATTTTACTAAAAAATAAAATAAACTTTATTCAAGAAGTTGCTTATAAAACAAATAGGGATAGTTAAAATAAACACTTAAAATTAACATTTCTTTAATATAATGCTAACTTCTTTTTTTCTTTATAAACAAATAAAACCAAGTTTTAAATGAACTGTCAGGATGTCAAAACCCTCATTAAAACGTAATGCTTCTAGCCAAAAACTAGTTGTGCCAATACAACAACCAATTACTGGATGGTCTGTTTATTATTGGTGCCAACATTTCCATGTTACCATTATGCAACAACTCTTTGACTACTTGTTATGTTATGTCATTGATTTCTTTTTTTATATAATGTAATTAAATCAAATTTTGCTGATATTTATCATTATGATTATGATATTCATGATACTGATATCAAACAGTATTTTACACAAAAATAAAAAAAAGTAGAGGATTTTGATTTAATATTCACTTGTCAATTTGGTAAGTGATGTGAATTTTAAAAGTATAAATGATATCAGTAAGAGATTTAACAATATTAATAAATGATGAGGTGGGGAAGGTAATCCACTGAGAACTGTGCAAGTGATTGCATTTTGACCATACAGAGCAATGGAATATGCACAGACCAGAACAAAACATAAAACTAGCATTCCAAGGGAAACTATGAATTGCTGCCACCCATGTATGCTTCCTTTTACCTCATAAATTAAACGGTGGTGGTGATAAATTTAATGTTACCTTGATGAGAATACTACCAGTAAGGTTTGAACCATAAATTCATGACGTAAAAAACAAAACAAGTGTAAATGTGACCAGACACAAACTAAGGGATCAATTTAGGGTAAACTTAAATTGCAAATTGAACCCCCCACTAATACATATTTAGGAAGGCGGGTGGGATTTTCAAAAAAACATTTTCCCTACTCATTGAAGGGATTGTTTTTGCAAAATTTCAAGTTTCTACTATGAACAGTTAGCACTGGGCAAAGTCTGGATACATAGACAGATATATAGATAGATACATATAAATGTCAAAATACATGAATAACCTAAATCCAGCAACAGTCTTCAAACCAGTCTGTTGTGGGTAGCAGTGATTAACTAAACCCAACAACAGTCTTCAAACCGGTCTGTTGTGGGTAGCAGTGATTAACTAAACCCAGCAACAGACTTCAAACCGGTCTGTTGTGGGTAGCAGTGATTAACTAAACCCAGCGACAGTCTTCACACTGGTCTGTTGTGGGTAGCAGTGATTAATACTCTGGGACTTTGAAATTCAAGTGGATCACCCAATTGTGGCCAGAAGGCAAATCTAGTTGTAGTGAATATCTGAGCCTTGCTAGAGAACTGAAGAAATTGTAGAACGAGGGTGACAGTTGTCCAATCTTGGTCAGAGCCCTGGGAACAGTTCCGAAGAGCCCAGCAAAGAGGTCAGAGGAACTATGAATCTGGGGAAGGACTAAGACCATCCAGACAACAGCACAGCTGAAATCTGCTAGAATACTGAGCAGAGTCCTGGAGTATTGAGGAGATGTGCTGTCACTTCCATCTCCAGTGGAGGCTACCTGTCACTACTGGTGTGAAAACTCAATGAGTACAAATAATAATGTGACTTTGAAATTCAGCTGGATCACCAAGTTCAGGTGTTAGCAATGGTGGTAAGAATTGCAATGGTATTTTTCATGGTGGTAAGAATCATGAAGTAGACATGCAACTTTGTCCGTTCACCAACCAAAAAAAGCTGCACACCCAATTCCTTGCTCACTACCACTATTTACACAGCTGCATACCGATTCCTCGTGAGCACCAAACAATTTGTAATAGTGTTAAGAATTATAATAGTGTTAGTAATGGTGTAATGGTATTTGTAATGGTGGTAAGAATCATAATGGTTTTAAAAATGATGGTAAGAATTGTAATGGTATTTATAATGGTGGTAAAATCACAATGGTGTTAGTAATAGTGGTATGAATTGCAATGGTATTTGTAATAGTGGTAAGAATCATAATGGTGGTTAGATTTGTAATCGTGTTAAGAATTATAATAGTGTTAGCAATGGTTGTTAGAATTGTAATAGTATTTGTAATGGTGGTAAGAATCATAATGGTATTAGTAATGGTGGTAAGAATAGAAATGTTATTTATAATGGTGATGATAATCAAGTAGCAAGTTCTGCATGGACAAATATCCCCATTCAGCAATAAAGATGACTCAAGACATCCTTTGACAGTTTTATTTTCGACATTTGAAATTCATTTTGTTTAAATTTAATGTTCTTCAACAACTTTTTAATTAATTTGGGGTTTTTCTCCATATTTTTTTCTCCCAGAATTCCATAAAAATTTTTTTTTTTCCATCTTTATAACTCATTCAATTTTGTATTCCTTTTATATTTTCTTTATGAAAGATTTAGTTTTTATTGTCTTTTATTTTATTGATTTTACATTTCAAGTCAACTATTGGCTTTATGATGTCAAGGGATTTTTGGTAACATCTTAAAATCTTTGGTTTTTCACTCGCTTTCTTGGATTTTGTTTTCCATATTTTAAAGATTAATTCCTGGATTAATTTCTCAAGAAAAATCTAAAATGGAAAATAAAATGATGAATACTACCTTTTACAAGAACTTTTGGCAAGGAACGATGGCCTTATATTAAGAGTTAACAGGCAGACTGCCAAATCTTACATTATTCACATTTTTTTAAACAATTTTTTTTATCAGGTATTTCATGACAATATCTGTTTTGTGTTTTTTTACAGAATTTAACATTAAATTTCATTGGGTTTATTACTGATTCTAGGCTATGATTCAGTAAAATATTTTATATTTTTATTTATTTAAATTTATTTTCTTAAAATCTTTTTGTGATATTTATAGTTATATTATTTTAATATTCATTATAGTTTTTTTTTTCTTAATTTTATGCCTTCAAAAATATCCTTACCATACCATGGCTATATTTTTATTGAACTAAATTTTTCATTTTCATTTTCTCAGAACATTTTTTTCCTTTTGACTGACATTTATAAGTTTCCAATGATTTAGTACAATTTGTTTTTTTTGTGAAAGATATTGTTTTCATTTTATTCATTTTGGAATTAATTTGCTCACTTTGAATTTATTAATTATATTTTTTAATTTCAGGTTATTTCTGCAATTAATTTCTAAATTTTTGATCTCAGCATTAATTAATTTTGGTTAATTTTATTTTATGTTAAGCAACATTCTATTAATTTTCTAATGATTATTTTTCCATTTTTTCCCCCCATCTTATAATATTTATTATTAGTGTTGTTACTTTAACTTCTTTGAATATTTTTCATTTTTATGAATTCATATTTTAGTTTTTATTTAAATTTAGTATCTTTTCATTTCTTTATTTTTCACACAATTTATTTCTAAAAGTAACAAACTAAACTAAACTAAAAGGATGCAATCTTTTTTGTTTTTTTTCTTAGCTTTTGATTTTTATTACATTATAATAGTATTATACCTTTAATAATAATAATAATAATAATAGGGATAGAACGATGATAATAACTGAAACAAAAGCTACAAGAACAAGAACATCATTAAAATAAAGGTAACAGTTAGTCCAATAATCATTTGAGTACTGGGAATAATTCCAATGAGCCACACAAGAAGATTCAAACTGGCAGAGATTCAAGGGAGAAATTATATAGTTGAGACTAAAGCACTATTGAAGTTAATGGGAATACCAAATGAAGTACTGTAGATCTGGGGAGACTTGCTGTTACTTGATACACTGCAACAACCAGCAGATACTTGATGTGAAGATACAAATAATAATA
>VCCN01000262.1:2062834-2075117 GCA_006491835.1 Architeuthis dux | reverse complement strand
TAAATTTTGAACCCTCTTGCTCCATTGGTGTGGCCTGTACGTGCGACACACATAGATAACCAGCCAGCCAGACCGCCTTAAAAATGTTGATGTTGACAAGTTTGGTTGACAGTTTCTAAAAAAGGGACTATAACAAGGAGAGAAAGATTATTATGCATTGATTAATTCAAACAATTTTTCTCATTTTGGGTCTACGGTTGGCTTTGCGACAAATGTGGTTGAAAAATAAGTTCCAACCTCAACGGAGAAGACGACAATCAAGTGATATACACTTTTAGCTAGAGATCACATTGTCACTGATGATTGAAATTTAGTATGGCGAGGAGAGAGAGGAGGTTAGATTAATCTCTCTCTTACTCACAGAGGAGATTTTTTCTCAAGTCTCCCGTATTGAAGAGATTTTTTTCACAAGTCTCCTGTATTAAAGAGATTTTTTTCACAAGTCTCCTGTATTGAAGAGATTTTTTTAACAAGTCTCCTGTATTGAAGAGATTTTTTTAACAAGTCTCCTTTATTAAAGAGATTTTTTTCATTAGTCTTCCTTATTGAAGATTTGGGTAAATCTGAAAATTCTAGGGGAGGAATAACATTTGTAGCATTATCTCACTTGAAATAATTTAAGGGTTTATTTCTGATACCAATGACATGGGAACATCTTGAACAAATTAACAAAATAGTTTCCATTAAACAACGATGCAAAGAAGAAAAAAGACTTGAAAGATTTTACAGAAATCTTTGTCAATAGCCAAATTCGCTTCGCTCAAACCAGTAATTTATATTTATAGATGTTGTTACAGGCACAATGTTTCAGTCATATACCCTGCAGTCTTCTTCAGTCTAAATATTTTTTCTTATTTAGGATTGTCCTCACTAGTGGCATCCTTATGATGCCATTTTTTGCTTGTTCCTGCTGACCCAGAGTATATATGGATTTCACTACCTGATCCCTCACAACTCATAAACACCAGTTAACTGCAACACTTTTAACCAATACTTATATCCACTAGGCCACGATGGTGTAGAAATATCAACCAGAAAAAGGAGAAGAAGAGATAAAGAAATGAAGAACAAATGATGAGAAAAATGAAAGGAATGAGAAATAAAACTGGTTATGAAAGAAAGAAAAAAGAAGAAATTCAAGGAAGAATAATCAAAGTATAGCAAGGATTTAAATAAATAAGAAAGTTGATGATAAAAGACAGAGAAAAGAGGAGAGAAATATAAAGGAATAGGGAATAGAAAGACCTGTAAACAATTTTGATCTCATTTGATTGATTGAAGTTTTAGCTTTGAAGTAAGTCAAATCAAGAATGCCTACAAGAAAAGAAATTTAACCCTTCAAAAATGGAGGGTATTTGATTCAGTAGATTTTCTACTTCATCTAATCTACTTAGAAAAACATCAACCTGTTCATTGTGCAAATATTTCATGCACACACACAAAAAATAATTCTCCTCACCTTTTTATCTTTTTTTTATAAGTCTACAGAAGTGATTTAAAAGTATGGTTATTAATGCTGTCAGAAAAGCTAAAGTCTGGCAATGGTCTTATATGTTTTTTAATTTTTGGTCAAATAAAGAAAGTATTAAGGCAAATTCTGTTGAGCAAATCTGAGGAGAAGGGTGAAGGCCAGGCCACAAGTAATTAGATTCTGATCTGAACCAAGTATTCAGAGATTTTAAAGCAGGTGGCAAACTGTTAAGGCACCTAACAAAAAAACAATACCTAAGAAGAAAAATAGTCCTTTATTTATTAACTCTTAAATTCATATAATAGAATTTCAAGTATTCAGAGATTTTAAAGCAGGTGGCAAACTGTTAAGGCTCCTAACAAAAAACAATACCTAAGAAGAAAAACAGTCCTTCATTTATTAACTCTTAAATGTTAATTTCAAGGGGAATAACTACTGATCAAAGTTACCCACCTTTCAGCTTTAGGGTGATTATAAAAATTTATTTATTATCCTATCTGTCCTTATAATTTTAACAGACTTTATTTCCACTGTCAGTTAGGAGGGTTATCAAGCGGTGTATGACATTAAGAGATAAAATAAAGAAATAATCACAGTCATGTAAAGCAGTTAGTTCTTGATATGTAATGTCAAACTGAAAAAGTAAATCAGCTCAATTTCTAGTGATTCAGGTAATAATTTCAGCAAATTTGTTTTCATCCCCGGTGACTATATTGTCAAAAATGACTTTTTCTGTCTAGCAATAAGAAAAAGAAGATTGTTTAAATGCTGACCAATGTTTGTTTCTGTAAGTTCATGTGGAACTCATTTTTGTAGCTTTGGAATTTTACCCAAGGCTTGTGAAAATTGTACTGATTACCCAAGCAATAAAGAGCTGACTATAGTACTTCATAGATACTTTTAAGATTTCCCTAACATTGAGAAAAAAATTTAGCTGAGAACTTAGAACTTAGAACTTGCATCTAACGAAGAATTACAGAAACACTAAACTTATTATAAATTCCTTTCATTGATTTCTTGCAGAGGCGTAGCTGGGAGGCGGGGCAATTTGAAAATGCCTCCTGGCCCCCAATGGAGTAGGGCCCCCAAAAGCATTATAAATAGTAGTCAACCCACTGCATTTTTACTGACATTATATAATAACAAGGATATATTTGTACATACATGAATTGCAAAATAATGATTCTGTCTTTGGGGCTGTTTTTCACCAGTTGAGTGATAGTGCATGTCCTTTTTCATAAAATTTCACTAAATGTTGGAGGGGGCCCCTCATGGAATGAAGCCCCCTGGGCCCCTAAATCTCTAGCTATCTCTAAATGCATCATTGACTTTATGTTCAGAGAATAACAAATCAGTGAGCTACCAATAACAATGCAAGAATCTGTGTCAGTTTCAATGTCTGCTCAAGTGTCAGTTATTTGGTTAAGATGGTAATATACCTAATATGAAAATCAGTCTTGCCTAAGTCATAAACATGAACTAAATATTAAAGTAATTATCAAATTATTTTCTTCATTAAAAGATTTCGGTTAGCGTAATGCTTTTCACATGCATTCAACTGTTCAAGATATAATAGATTAACTCTTTCCTC
Source organism: Architeuthis dux (assembly GCA_006491835.1). Classification (NCBI taxonomy): domain Eukaryota; kingdom Metazoa; phylum Mollusca; class Cephalopoda; order Oegopsida; family Architeuthidae; genus Architeuthis; species Architeuthis dux. The sequence goes on along the minus strand of VCCN01000262.1, from coordinate 2,072,055 downwards.
CCTGACAGCCAAATTTTCAGTGATTATTCCCAATGTATGACTTCCAAGTCCAGTGAAATAAAATCATGAAAAGTTCATTGAAAAAGGTATTATTATTGATTGATTGTTTTTTTAGTAAGTTTTGTTGCCTGGAAAATAATGCAAATATGAGATCACACTTCTACACATGATCAAGGCATGAGTGAAATTTATTATCACGCCTAGAGGCGTTATCAGGGAAGAAAGAGTTAATATATATTTTTATCTCAGCTTGCATCAAACTGAATTGTTAAGCTGCTACTTTGACGAAGGAATTTTATCATGACAAGAATAAGGCAGAAATTATGACAATCAAATTATTCAAATTAACGACTGAATTTGTTCAACTAGACTAAATACCTGCCCTAATGAGCAGATAAATTGCTGTAAAAAAAATCAATAGGATAGATGGATGGAAATCAGTATTTAAGTTAATTTGTTATTAAAAAGTGATTTAATACCACTCTTTCTTTACACTGTTGTAAAAAAGGGGGACTAATGTATCCAAGTGAGTAACTATTTCTCTCTCTCTCTCTCTCTCTCACTCACTCACTCACTCACTCACACATACACACACACAATTATATTCAAAATCCACACTTACAGACGCTGACAGCATCATAAAATTATGTCACAATGCAGCCACGAAAAATGAGTCCATTTCAGGATGAATTTCCAATGTAAATTGAACACCTGCTCTAAAAACATATTTTGGGAAGTGATTTTCAAAAACTAAAAGCATTCCAAGGGAAATTATGAATCACCACCACCCATATATGCTTCCCTTTACCTTGTAAATTAAGCAGTGATAGTGGTAAAATTAAGTTACCTTGATGAAAATACTACCAGTATGGGTTGAACCATAAATTCATGATTTAAAAACAAAAACAAAAACAAAAGAACTGGTCTGGTTAGTCACTCAATAGGAACTGTCACGTGACCAATACCTTTAGGCAGTGTGCCACGTTGGGGATGATCAATTAAAAAATTGGAAAAGGCGATGATCAATGAATAAGTTACTTCTCTTGCCTTTTGTTGGGAAGTTGATCACTAGAAAATCTGAATCTAGGGACCAAATGGAAAGGGAACTTTTATGTTTCATTGTCAAAATGGAGGGAGAAGTTTTCTTTGCACTTTTAATGGACAAAATTGAAGAGAAACCTTTTATTCACTTTTGGGGGTCAAAATTGAGGAAGGAAATCTTTTTCAATAGCTCAAAATATATAACATCGGACTGAAAATGTTGAGGACTTATTTCATGGGAATAGCTCAAGTATTATAACATTGGACTTAACATGATGAGGTCCTAATGCTTGGGAATAGCCCAATAATTATAACATTCAAATGACAATTATGAGGTCGTAATGCATAGCTTAATACTTATAGCACTTGATTTAAAATGATGAGGGATTACTGTATAGGAATAGCTCAATGGTTATGGTTATAACATTGGATTTAAAATGAAGCGGTTATGACATGGGAATAGGTCAATGGTTATAACATTGGACTGAAAATGATGATGTCTTACTGCATGGGAATAGCACAATACATATAACATCGGACTGAAAATGTTGAGGACTTACTGCATGGGAGTAGCTCAATGGTTATAACATTGGGCTAAAAATGATGAGGACTTACTGCATGCAAATAGCTCAATGGACTTAATGATGATGTCTTACTGCATGGGAATATCCACAAAGTTATAGCACTGGACTGAAAATGATGAGTTCTTACTGCATGGGCTCAAAACATATCACATCGGACTGAAAATGTTGAGGACTTATATCTAAATTATGATAACATTGGACTAAAGAAAGTTAGGTAGTTTATTGAAGGGGTAGGAAGAGAGAGAGAAGAAAAAATTATGTAGTTTATTAAGAGGTTAGGAAGTGAAAGGGCAGAAAGGAAAGTTAAGTAGTTTACTGAGGGGGTAGGAAAACTTTAGCATATAAATCTAATCCATGTTTGTTTAACATTTAGATAAAATCATTGACTGGCAACAAAGATTGGAAGGGACAAGGGAGTGAATGAGAAGATACAGGCATAAGGAGAGAGAAGTACAGAGACATGAGATAATGGATAATCTTAGTTTTCAAAAACAGTGAAATTGCCACGGATACAGCTTGTATATATAAATGTCAGAACACATCAATAACCTAAACTCAACAAGAGTATTTAAACCAGTGTTGTGGGTAGAGGTGATTAATTAAACCCATCAACAGTATTTAAACCAGTGTTGTAGATAGCAGTGATTAACTGAACCTAGCAACTGTATTTGAACCAGTGCTGTGGGTAGTGATGATTAACTAAACCCAGCAAGAGTAGTTGAACCAGTGTTGTGGGTAGTGATGATTAACTAAACCCAGCAACTGTATTTAAACTAGTGTTGAGGGTAGCGATGATTAACTAAACCCAGCAACAGTATTTAAACAAGTGTTGTGGGTAGCGATGATTAACTAAACCCAGCAACTGTATTTAAACCAGTGTTGTGGGTAGCAGTGATTAACTGAAGATAGATAGATACTTATACATGTCAGAACACATTAATAACCTTAACCCAACAAGAGTATTTAAACCAGTGTTGTGTGTAGAGGTGATTAATTAAACCCAGCAACTGTATTTAAACCAGTGTTGTGCGTAGCAGAGATTAACTATTTTGATAGATACATATAAATGTCAGAACACATGAATAAGCAGTGATTAATATCTATACATATAAACAAAAGAATTAATTCTATATAGAAACATTTATTTATATATCAGCGTGTGTATGTGTGTTTGTAGACACCTATATTAATGTACATGCATTATTTTGTATTAAATACATAAGAGCATATATATGACTGTTATATCAAAAATGTATATAGATATATACATCTGTGTACTTTCATACCTTTTACTCATGTGATTCAATTTCTGACCCACATCCTATCAATTTACAGAGATGTATACTCGAGAAACTATCATTATACTTGAAAACAACACCACATAAATTTGTCATTCACATTGTTTAATAAGTAGAACTCATCTTAAGGTCTGTGATACAGGATACAAGATGCAGAATCATGTTTCGAAAAATGATATAAAAGAAATATGATTGGTTCCGGTTCAGTAAAGAGAGGATTCTCTCCAGCTCTCTCCAATCTTCCTGCTTCACTTTCAGTTCTGGTAATTTACTTTCCCAATCATCAATATTCCAAGTTTAGTTATTTCAAGCTAATGCGGATACTGTTATTTCCGTTAGAGTGTAGATCATCATCTACAGATTATCAGAAATTCAAAAAATAGCATCAAATAAATTCTTCCAGATGTTTGGTAATCATTTAATAAGTGGAATTTTCAGGACCAAATCTTCCGATCGCTTCTCGTCCATCAGCAACTTTATTTCCAAATACCTCTGCCCAGCCCTAACCCAGCCTGCCTCAAGTTTCAAGATATTACTTCCAAACTCATTTCATCCCAAAATTGTCTCTTATTACATGATAAATGACAAGGTCCAACAAGCAGGCATAATGCTGTCCATAAAACTTCTGATCATTCCATTTACAATACCGCACATTTCCTTCCACAAGTTTTGAGATTGTCCGGGGTTGACTGTTTGTGTCCAACTGGTGAATGGATGGACAGACACATTCCCTGCTTCATATAGAACTATATCTCTTAACTTACAAATGGTTAGATGACTGTGACATGTTTGAATGAATATGTTGTTGATAGGTGTCCCTAAGGTATAGAATCTGATTTGTATCCATTGATCAGAGACAGATAATGATACTATATCTTGCTGATCGAGGCAAAGACAGAACTCAACAAAGAACATTTTTCGTCTCTGGCTCCTTGCCCAAGAAATTGCATTGTGTTGATGGCAAGGTCTTCTTAGTATATGATATAAACATGTTGATGTGTTGCTCAAAGTCAAAGCACCTCACAATTAATTGAAAATATTTGGTGATAAAAATTTGAGTGGGAAAATTCAGTGTCGGTGTATATTTAAAGAATATCCTATGAAAAACTCAACTTTTTCTTTTAATAATTATTTATTTGGAATGCTCCATGTTAGATGCTTTTTTCATACGGATGTTGAAAAGGATTTAAAATCCATTATACAGAAATGTTACCAATTCTTGCATTTTATTTTTCAATGACAGTATTGAAATGGTTAATTATGGAGATGTTTTACTTACAAAGGGAGCAAACTGAACAGAAGATATAAACCTCTCCAACTTTATACAAATAGAAGTAACATAAACAATAAACCAAGAAACAAATAGATGTAAATTAGTGTGGCCAGACATCTGGCTTTACTTTGGACAGTCCGGCTTTTAAGCTCTCTGCCCTCTGTCCGGCATTTGGTTGTGCTGGACGTTAATTTGTTCTCCTTTTTGGAGTCAGACTAAAAAACCTTATTCAAATTACCTCAGATATACTTAGAAAAGTGGGTAGTGAAAGCCAATGGAAAGTGAAATATGTTAACGGTTGTTAACAGTTAATGTATTTTTATTACATGTTGTTGCCATATCCTTGGATATTATTCTAAATATAAATCTTATTATTCAAGCACTGATTAACTATAATTAACTATAATTAACTATAAGAATGTTTTCAGAGTTACTTCTATCACTTATGTCTTTAAATAGTTTTATAAATGAAGTTTAACAAGAAATCTCCACAAATTGGGCAACAATAATGTTATCATGTTCAGATGATAATTTAAAAAATCATTGACATATTAGAAACCTTCTACCAAAACTTTCACCAAAACTGTCAACAGAGGTTTCTTCAGTTTTGAAGTTGGTCCGGCTGGCTGGTTGGCTATGTATGTATGTATGTATGTATGTATATATGTATCATGCATACAGGCCATTGAAGCTAGAGGGCTGAAAATCTAAACATTTACTCCCTATTATGTCTAGAAAAAACTTTTTTGTTTTTTGAAAATTGGACTTAAATAGGTTTTTAGTTTGGGGTTCAATTTGAAATGTAAGTTTATGCTAAATTGATCCCTTAGTTTGTGTCTGCATGTTTTTTGAAAATTCAAGCTTTTTCAGTGATCAATGCCCAACAAAAGGTGAGAGAAATAACTTATTCATTGATCACCCCTTTTTCCAATTTTTTAATTGATCACCCCCAACATTCTGCCAAAAGACGTTGATCTTTCTATTGACTGACTAACCAGACCTGTTCATTATCTATTTGAATGTTTTTTGATTATCAACTCTCTTTATAATCAATGAATGCTCTGGTAAATTGCATACATCTCTACAGAAACCTACCTTTTTAACTAGTATGCTGCTCTGCTATTAGAATATTAATCTTTCTTTTAGCACCCTGAAACCATTCATAATTGTGGTTCACCTGATACCATGTACTTGAAACGGTGCCAGAAGAATTTGTTCCATGTTCCCAAGCCCAATGAATATACCTTTGAAATCATCACATCATTGTTTCATTACATGTACAGTACAAAATTTAATTATTCTCAGGATATATAGCCCTTCCATCATCTTCTGACAGAGAATAGGTTTTGTGGGGCTGTATGGAATGCTTATACAGTGATATGATTAAAAGAATGCTTTACTCTTACTGTACATCCATCAGCGTCATAGCATAATATGCATAACAGTGTAATGATTTTCTTAATAAAACCATAACATCTGGACAAGGTCGCTAGGATATTATACCAATGTGTACCCAGGATTTTTCCTGTTCTAATTGACCTTGCACATTTATTAATGAAATTTTGGCTCTTATCAACATTATTATGTCTATGCATGTGTGAAAGGAATGTGTGAACTGATATCAGTCACAACTCTATCCTTAATCTCGTCTGACATAGGCTCTCAGCATTACTACCAATAGAGAGGAAAATGAGTGACATTTTATGAAATATTATCTTGATACATCAGATACTGTGTAACAGATATGGAAAAGAGAAGGAATCAAAAAGAGAGAGAGAAGCAGATGTCTTATTCTGCTAAAATCTAAGGATAACAGCAGTATGAGACTAGTCTATCACCTCCGAAGACAAGAGATACTTTCTTCTACTGTCTCGCTTAAGTGGTAGACTCATTGAGTGCCAAGTATGTCTTTCAATGAATATAAACTGCACATATCAGCACTCACTTTGTTAATATTTACTCAGTTGCTGATGAGCAGGTTGAGAAAATTCCTGGACAAAATAACAATCAACTTTGTTACAGTTTTAATCACTGCTACCCACAACAGACTGGTTTGAAGACTGTTGCTGGGTTTAGGTTATTCATGTGTTCTGACATTTATATGTATCTATGTATCTATCTATGTATCCAGACTTTGCCCAGCCCTAATCATTCATAGTAGAATCATTTTGCACACACACTCCCTTCAATGAGTAGGAAAATGTTGTTATTTTGTTTTTTGAAAATTCACCCCCTAAATATGTTTTTAGTGGGAGGTTCAATTTGCAATGTAAGTTTATCCTAAATTGATCCCTTAGTTTGTGTCTGGCCATATTCACAATTGTTTTTGTTTTTTTAAATCATGAATTTATGGTTCAAACGTTACTGAAAGCATTTTCAAGGTAACTTAATTTTATCACTGCTTAATGTACAAGGTAAAAAGGAGCATATATGGGTGGCGTTGATTTATAATTTCCCTTGGAATGCTAGTTTTATTTTTTTTTGTATTATTCCTCTAACAAAATCTGGTCTTGGTATCTCTTTGCATATTTAATTAAGACAGTGATTGATTAAGTGACACTATACAATGCAATCGCAATCATTTTTAATACAAAATACACCTTTCAAAATTAAATATCTAATAACTATTCTAAATATAAGGTTGATTAGGATGGATGTATCCCTTCGGTGGACTTGCATCCTGCCAAGGGGTGGTCATTAAGACTTGTAGGAATAAAGTCCTGGTCTCGACCAGACTTGACACTTGCAAGGATCACTAAGCTGACACATGCAACAGAAACCAGATATTCGTCACCGGGTGTATACTTCATTTTTTTAAATTTCAAAGAGACTTTGAAAATTTCCCTAACATTTTACGAAGAGGGCACTGAAAACCTTTGCATCAACCTAATAGTTCAACTTGCTCTTTCAAATATATGCATATACTAATGAGGTACAGTGTAGAAAGAAAAACAGGTTAGGCCTCATCTATCTATATACATATGCACACACACACAGACATACATACACACACACACATATATATATATATATATATATTAGCATTGGATTCATTACTACTCTCACAATCTTCATTATCGGCCAAGAGCTGTGATCATAGTGTTTTCAGGGTTTAACTCTGGTAAAACTCACACAGCCATCCTACTGTATAATATATATGTTTACACACACACATTTAAATATATATATGCATATGGGGTACAATAAGATAGGGATTATCCGACATTATGACAAAAAGAAGACAGTGCAGAGACTCAAAATGTTTAGAAATAATTATTTATTTCCTGACATGATCCAGCCGTGAAGAACAGCTTTCTTCAGAGAAGATTCCAGTGGAAACTGGAGAAAGTTTGGTCTGTAAGTGAGGAAGTAGGTAGGTCTTATCAGAAATGGTAGAGGGAAAAGAATAGTTTCTGGTCAACCCTTGGTCAATATATATATATATATATATAGTCTAGAAAGCTTTGCAGCTTTAAACACAAAAGATATTGCTGAAAAAAAAAAATGTTTTCCCTTTTAATATAGAAAGTTTCATATTTATATGTCTTATAGTTTTAAAGTATTTAAGATGTTAGTATGGAAAATTTTAAAGATCTTACCTACAGAAATCTTTTTAAAGTTCTGTTTATATATATTACCAATCAGACAATTCTAAAATATAAAGGATGAAGGTTACTCCAGAAATATGCATTTATTGCCTGATTGAAGATTTAGAGAGACCTTGGACAAGATTTTCATACCTCCAGCTCCTGTTTGTCAATTCATGTACTGTTTTTCTACAATGTAGGTCAGGTCTGCAATGACTTTTGGTCAATGCCCTTCTTCTTGTATGACAATGAAAAATGACTATAAGGCAGTCTTAACCGAAGAGGTATAAATGTCAATAAATTACAATCTTGAGGATCATATTGCATTCAATCTAATGTACCTCGTTAAAATTCTGTACACTGTATACGAGTAGGTAATCTGATACATGTCAACTATGAATGTTTAATGATAAAATAAATGATGGGAATAAAATGTACGATGCATAGGTATATTCATGAATGTGCTTGTTATTGTATGTGAGTTTATTTGCGTACATAAAGAATGCACATGTGTTTGTTAGTGTATGTGTGTTTATGTGCATACTTAATACACACACATATATTTACGAATACTTTTCAAAACGTGTATTTAATGACTATGAGATAGATTATGTTTCAAAGTTTGTTCCTGAACTTCACTTCATAGAACACTCATTCCCCTTCTTTCATTTCTGCAAGCAATAGGGATGGAAGGTTTGTTTTAAAAAATTCATATTAGAAACCGTCAACAAAAACTGTCAGCAAAAACTGTCTACATAGATTTCTTCAGTTTTTAAGTTGGTTTGTCTGGCTGGCTATGCCTGTATATATCATGTGTACAGGCCGCACGAATGGAGCTAGAGTGCTGAAAACTTGAATATGTATTATATTCCCCCAAATAAGTTTTTTTGTGGGGGGCTCAATTTGTGGGGGGGCTTAAGTTTATTCTAAATTGATTGCTTAGTTTGAAAATTCAGACTTTGTTTTTGCTTCATTTTTTGAACTCACAACCCTAGCCAACTTTTCCTGTTCATCTGGTAATATCTCTCAAATACAGGGCCCTTGAGAGGGGGGTGCTGCTGGGGCCTGGAGAGCCAAGGGGGCCCAAAAATCTCTTGAGTCGATACAATATGTCCATTAATAAAATAGGTTGAATCAATTGATTTCCGGCTAGTGAATATAGTATGGCATGCTAAAATGGTTGAAATGGGATGGCTAAAGGATGAGGCTGCTTAAGCAATGTATGTGGGTTGGTGAGGGGGGTGGGGCTGAAAACAGCCTTGCTCCACCTTATAAAATTGCTCTTGCAGCATATGTGTGTGTATGCCCATATCAAGCACTATTTACTAATCTTAGCTAAGTCTGGCACAAAGCAACATGTATAAGCCATCAAATAAGGATTGAACTATACTAGTAGTGGTCTGATAGGCTAGCTCGTTAACCATTACACCACAGTCCT
>VCCN01000262.1:1647305-1659174 GCA_006491835.1 Architeuthis dux | reverse complement strand
TACTAGCTGGGGTACTTGGTGTTGGCTGGGAAAAAAATTAAAATATAATAACACAAGAAAGCAAATTATATTTTATTGAGATTTCATAAATTAATTAATTAATGCTCACTTACCCCCCACCCTCACCAGTTAAGCACAAAAAATCAGATATAACACAGGGGCAACATTACTTATCTCCCATAGAATTAAAAATGCCAAAATTGAAAAATTACTTGTCTCCATTGGATTTGAAAATTGACCTGACTCTAAATTGACCTTTAGAGGACACCAGAGGTCAGTACCACCTACCCTATGGTCATCCTGGGGTCAAGTTACCCTTGTACACAAATTTGCAGCTCATAGGGTGTGGTCATTTGGTAAAAACATAAAGAAATAAAGAAACAGGTCTGGTTAGTCACTCAATAGAAACTGTCATGTGACCAACGTCTTTTGGGAAGTATGCTGTGTTGGGGGTGATCAATCAACAAATTGGAAAAAGGGATGGTCAATGAATAAGTTACTTCTCTTGCCTTTTGTTTAATCACTAAAAAGTCCAAATTCAAGCATAGATGCAGTCGGACACAAACTAAAGGACCAATTTAGCATAAACTTACATTGTAAATTGAATCCCCCCCACTAAAAACCCTATTTGGTGGGGCGGTTAAAATAAAACAAAAACACATCTCTCCTAGACATAATAAGGAATGAATGTTTAAATTTTCAGCCCTCTAGCTCAATTGATGCGACCTGTGTGTGACACATACATAGCCAGCCAGACTCTTGTGAAAACTGAAGAAAGCTATGTTGACAGATTCTAATTAACAAAATTGACCTATTTATTTGTGTGCTAATCAAATATTCCTATAAGAATATATTTCGAAATAACTTTCGTTTTGCTGTGTGCTGTTGGCTGAAAATAGGATGACAATGAACAAAGGTCAAAACTTGCCTGTGCAAAGCTGAATCCTAAACAATTTTTGTGGGCAAAGCATTTAGAAACCAAACAGTTTCATTCAATTTTTCTTCAGGGCAAATTCTTTATACTTTTGCTGATATCTTCACTCTTAGTGGGGCCGCTTAGCCAAATAATTGTGTATTGTGTGATAAAAGCATATAATTTGGTACACTTATAGCCAAAGGCTTTCCAGCAAAATTTGGATATTGAGCCATCATGATTTTTTAATATGTCGCCCATGACAGCCATTTTAAAAAAGATGGCTGTTATGAAAATTGTAATTGAAAAAAAAATCTGGCTTAAATGCACATATGCCAATTTTCCATGCTTCTCACATAATTCTCACATCCGGGCCACTACTATTTATTAGAAAGAAATGTCATCACTTCAAAAGGTTTTGGCTGTGGACTATCAGAATGTACAAAAGGAAAGGCTCTTCACACAAAGTGAAAAATAAACAAAATTAAAACAAATGGCCCGGAGCAAAGTGTGGGAAAGGAGATGTGTGGTAGGTGCTGCAGCCATTACTAGGAACTGGAAAACTTTCTCTGAGTTGTTAGCAATAAGACTGAGTTGTTTACGTTAATCTCAGATGGTTTGTTAAGGAGGATACACAGCTTGTTGTCACAGATGATGTGGAAGTCCTCAGCAAGCCACCACTTCCAGAATTGTCTTCAATTGCTTCATGTATGCGCAAAGAAGACGATAGTCGCATGTTATTACACGTGGCCCACGCAGCAAGAAATGGCCATCAGAAAATCATGATTCAAATTGTTGATACTGATGTTGTGGTGCTAGTTGTGGCAGTGGCTCAGAGTCTACAGCCAGAAGATGAACTTCTTTGGCATTTGGAACTGGAAAGAGTTTTCGATACCTAGCAGCCCATGAAATTGCTATAGGCCCTGAGAAGGCATGTTTTCTTCCACTATCTCAAGCTGGCCATGGAAAAAGACTGTGTGGGCTGTATGGAGTGTCTATCCAAAGGTTACTCATGCCCTGTTGAAACAATCTTCTGCCCCAGATGAGATACCACAGGAGGTAATGGCCATAACCGAGAGGTTTATTATCCTGCTCTATGAACAAACCAGAACATGCACAGAAATAGAAAAGGCAAGAAGGAAGCATTTTATGAAAAGGTACAATGTGCAGTCAATCCTTCCAACAAAGGCTGCTAAGAAAAAAAACAACAAGATAAGGATATTAGTTTCAAATAAAAACATAACTTCAATATATTTTTAAAAATGGAACAAATTGGGTTAAAATAATCACAGACATTTTTTAAAGAAACAGAAGTGGAAAAAAGCCCCAGACAAAATTTTAGTGAATACAAAACCAAACAAATCATTTTTTATTGATCAAAGGATCTTTCTAAGTATTAAATAAGATTTTGTCACTAACTTTGTGGAAAGATGACAGAATAAAATGTTTTTCTTCATGATTTATATGCTTTTCCTCCATTTTCAAGTACAAATTATCTTCAAAGCTGTTTTTGGCATTTTTAAAAGAAAGTTTCCTTCAATCTTTTAATAAATGAATTGTGGTAAGGACAACATTGTTGAAAGGTTTTGGTAAAATGTTTAAATTTATAGAAAAATTAGATCTGTGTATGTGTGAAGAAATGAATAGATGTCAAAAAATGGACAAATGTTGTAAATGGTGAAAAAGCATTTAAGAAGAAAAAAGAAAAGGGGAAAAGAGGAAAGAGGTAGTAAAAGAGGAAGAAGAAAAAGAAGGGAGAAAGAAAAGAAGAATGAATGAATGAAAGAAAGAAAGAAGGGAAGAAAGATGAAAAAGAAACAGAGAATGAAAGAAATAGAGAAAAGGAGAATAGAGGATGAAAGAGAAAGAAAGGAAGAGAAAAAGAAAAGAGTCAAAGTAAAAAAGAAAGAAAGAAAAGAAAAGGAGGAAAATGAATGTATGAATGAAAGAGTATGGAAAGGAATGACAAATGAATGAAAGCAAAGTATAAAGAATGAGAGATTGACCTAAAAGGAAGAAAATTCATTCATTTCTCAGGAGTCAAAATCAAAAGAGCAGTTTTGAGAGAGAGAGGGGGGGTACTTACCCACTTATTTTGTCTTACAACCAACAAAACCCTCATAATTCTATGAATGATTCAAACTAATATCCTTATCTATGTTGTTTTTAACACATTTTGTCCAATGTTTTTTCTATTCTCCTTCAGATATATACTGCATTCTGTAATAAATGTATCCAGTATCTATCTATTTATCTATCTATCTATGTATCTATTTATCTGTCCGTCTGTCTATCACAATCTATTCATATCTATCTACATCTAATCCTGTCTGCTCATAACAATCTATCTATATATCTATGTAGGTTATGTGTGTAGGTTAACCTTTCTTTCCTTGGGATATTATTACCACACCATCTTCCAGCCACAAGCTTTCAGTGCATTTAAACAGGGCGGGCCCCAGGGTCCCTGGTGCCCTCGGCAAGCTGAACTTCGGCACCCTTTAAAGTATAGTATTATCTGATATTCCTAAAATATTTTCTTTCACATCAAGGAATTTTCTTATTTTGAATGTTTTTCAATCTGTTTAAATTATTCATTTCCCCACTTTTTCCATTTGTATTTGGAAAATCCTACTGTCTCCAACACATGACAAGCTCCCCCTCGCACTTAGCGCCCTGGGTGGCTGCCCGCGTTGCCAGTACCTAGGGCCAGCCCTGCATTACTAGTTAAATCTGCAATAGTCAAGTGTTATAGATATTTATCTTTTCACATGTTCACTGGTTGAAGAAGTTGTGTTTTTATATGCTTCCAGTGTTCAATTTCAGACAAAAGTAATGATTTCAAATGATGATTTTTCAATTTGATTTTAAATCTGTTTCCCCCTGCCTCCCCACTTTTTTTTTCCACTTAATTGGGAACTTGTCACCATTGCACTGACAAATAACGAGGTAACAAGGGCAAGGGTTGAACAACAGGTGACAAGCAACGAACGGTGAGACCCTTAAATAAATAAATAGCTTTCCTGGGATGAGTGTAATGGAGCAGCTGAAAAGCAAGTAACATTCAATGATCCATGTAATTTTGACAGGTTGCATTAAATACCTGTCTTCCCTTCTTTGGGGCAATGAGGGTAACATTCTACCACATCTCCTACTGACACCAGCAAACATCTGCTCTTTTGTTAATGAAAGAAAATCAATGTTCTTGAATGAATAAACAAAATTTAAACAATAAATAAATAAATAAAAGACAGGTTTGGTTAGTCACTCAATAGAAACCGTCATGTGACTAACATCTTTTGGCAGCATGCCATGTTGTGAGGTGATCAATTAAAAAATTGGGAAAAGGGGTGATCAATCTATAAATTACATCTCTCCTCTTTTGGTGGGCAGTGATCACTAAAAATGTTACTTCTCTCACCTTTTGTTTGATGGTTATCACTAAAAAATTCTGAATTTAAAAAAACAAACAAGCGTGAATGCTGTCAGACACAAACTAAGGGACCAATTTAGCATAAACTTAGACTGCAAATTGAACCCCCACTAAAAATCTATTTAGGGGTGAATTTAAAATAACAAAATTTTTCTAGACATAATTAAAGTAATTGTTTAAATTTTCAAATCCTCCTGCTCCATTGGTACGGCCTGTACATATAATATATACATAGCCAGCTAGCCAGCCAGACCAACTTAAATACTGAAGAAACCTATGTTGACAGTTTTGGTGACAGTTTTGGTTGACTGATTCTAATGAATAAGTAAATAAAAGATGGAAGGCAAAAATGTGTTAAGGTAATTACAAACGTTTGAATTTTGGGGTGTTTTCTGAAAAACAAGGTTAGTGTAGTGTTTTGTTTTTCTGATTTAAAAAGTAGGAATTTTAATTACTTGAATTTATTGAATTACTTGAATTTATTGAATTACTTGAAATAGGCTTTTTTTGACAGCAGTTAATTGCGTCATTAAGCCAGCTTCAGTGTAGTTGGGCTGGGTTTAAACTAATAAGAAAAATGGTAATTAAATTTGGTATGTCCGATATCAGAACAAAGATTATTTTTAAAAATATTGATATTCTCGGATGTTCCATGCACAAACTCATCTTTTCACTTAGGCTGTTCCCTGTGTTTACTACTTTGAAATATATCAAAGCCAGAGTTTTGTACAACGAACGGTTGAAAAATAAGGGTCCAGTTTAGCATTATAGTCATGTTGTAAATAGAACCCCACCCTTAAAAAATGTTTTCCTAAACTGACACTTTTTCTAATGGCAATGAAGGTCTTACTGATGGAAAGCACAAAAATGTTCTTCTGAAAATATTGTTTTAATACATTTGTATACATCAGCAATAAAACAAAAGAAAAAAAGGTTTGTTTACCACCCACTTCTCTCACACCCCCATAATTACATTATCTTTTGTTTTAAGGGGTAGATCACGACTTTTGGGTGCTGTTTTTAACATCGAGTGTGTGGAAAATCTATGAAAGAAAAATAGAAGATAATACATAAATTATATTGTTATTGCTTTAAATAAATTAAATTGTTCATATTTGTGCCTGGAACTTCACAATCGGGATCACCTTCCCTACATTGTACCAAAAAAAAGAAAAAATATCTGTAAAAGAATTATTTTTTTAAAAAGTAGTGCCCTTACGCTGGCTATGGCAACAGCTGTAACTGCACCGACATCACATATCACGAGTTTCACTGTCTCAGCTAGTTCTTCGAGGTTTATGATATGTGAAATAGACATAGAGGCGACAAGCAACCGAAGTGGGGTCACTCACTTCATTATATAGCTGGGGGGAGGGATACGGATTCATGCCTCTCTCAAGGGCATTAGTGCCAGTCTCAGTCTCAGTCGGAGTTTGATCTCGGCTCGCCCAGTACAATTTCTGCTCTGCTAACCGATCGCCACCGGCACTTTCAGAAAGAATTAACTAGTCTATACATATAAAGACCATATTCACAAGTTTATTTGTTTGTCTGTTCACGTCACGGTGAAGACATAAGTTTTATTCTCTTTAAAGCTGATTAAAGAGAGGAATAGAGGAAGACTTATGTGACTGAATGTGGCCAGCAGCAAAAGTGCGACTGACTGCTGTAGCTGACATACAGACACAGCAAAATTACACACAGACACTATGTGTAATTTTGTGTAAGTTTTCAGGAAAACATAAGTTTTACTCTCATCCTCACTTTAAAGATGATGAGAGGGAGAGAGTGAGACCTATGTGACTGAAAACGATGTTTAAAAAGAAAAATATTCTAAAATATTAATCTATCCATAGATAACATAATAAATCCTGTCATTTTTGATGGGTACTATGCTAGTAATAAATATTCTATAGCTGACATCACCCTATGTAACAGAAAAAAGAGAACAAGTCAAATCTGTGTCCAATAAATTACAGAAGCACAAAATTATCAAAACATCTACAAAAGACAGACTCTTGTAAATATGTATTCTAAAAGCCATTCGACATGCCATGCATGTTTCTGTACTTACCCATGTTTTCCATCCATCAGTAATTATTCTCGTTCCTGGAAGGCAATGCTGATTTATAATCAGAATGAGAGTGCATACTTCTTAAGCCCAGATCTGCATCTAACAAAAATAAATCTTCAATATTGTTTTCCTCCAGAGCTTGGAAACTTTGAAACTGATGGAAATCCTGCCTCGATATGCTGTTTTTGTTTGCTGATAAATAAATAATACCTTTTGCTATAAATAGGCAGATCTTATTTCCCTGCAGTTTAATGTTAACCTTGTTTAATTTGTTGAATATATCTGAAAGATAAGCAATATCAGCTCCATTGCTCTCCAGTTCAATGCACAATACTATGTCAACTGATTCAAAGAATTCAAGAATAGAATCAAAAAGGTCATAAAAGCGTTGCAGACAATTTCCTTTTGAAAGCCATCTAACTTCAATATGCAGTCACTCAAATTCTTCTTCATTTTCGTGGCAAAGTCCCTGGGCATTCAATGGATAGGCTTTTATTTTATTCACTGCTTTGATAACAACTTGCACAGTTTCATGTAATCTATCACTGAGCTGCTTTGCAGCCAAATGTTGATGATGAATAATACAGTGGATAGTAAAAATGTTTGGAACTGCTTTTTTAAATGTGTTAAAAATCCATGATGATGACCAATTATCAAAGGTGCCGCAACAGTTGAACATGCAATGGCATTTGTAAGGGGAATACTTTTATCATTAAAAAATAATAATAATTAAATAACATTGCTCAACTGTCATGTAAATTGTTGAACCTTTGGTGTCAATTTTCAGATGTTCAGCAAACAGGAATTCTTAAATAACCGCCTGGTGGCTATTTAAATAATGCATATAAGCCAATAACAAAGCTTCATTGTCTCATCAAGTTGTAAACAAAATTCATTAGTTTTCAAGTCATCACAGGGTTTATTTTCAATGTCCTTTGCCATTTCATCAATTTTAGCTGATACTGGACTGTTATTAAGTGGAATTAAATGTGTTATATCAGGTGTAGTAGAATCCATCATAGTATCAAACATGTCTTTCCCAGCAGGTAGAATGAGAGTTTATCCAATAGTATGTGGCTTTCTAGATTAGCTTTGAAATTTTATAAGATGCAATAAGACTGTTCTCAAGTTGGTCTTCTTGTTTTTTAAACAGTCTTTTGATTGTAGAACGATTTTCAAATTTGATTTTTAAATCAGAAAAGTAGCTTACATCCTTTGCTTTGTCCGGGTGCTTTATTTTCAAGTGATCAATTATTCTCGAAGGTTTCATTCCTTCATTAATTTGTAATTGTTCATTATTTACAGATGGAATAATACCATATTTTAAGAATGCGTATTGACGACACTTTCTTCTTTTGTCACTTATTTTCATGGGCTACAAACGATAACAAATAAATTGATTTCAATGCCTATTCTATTGTAACAGAAATGTTATGTGTTGTACCTTAATCATAAATCTGAACAACAAATCTTTTTGTAGACTAAAAAGCTACTGCTGCTGTTTTTATAACCTAACCTTTATATTTTTAGACTTTATGAGTACTTTTAAAACAATGTAATAATGGATATGATAAGAGAGCGGCTTAGCTTTTGATTCAGTTGTAGCCCTTTGAGGTCAGTTGTCGCAGAAGCTGACTTCAAATGGCTACAACTGGTCATTAAAGGATCTAGGATAGTCAACATCTGATCAGCATCTTCTCTAGACAGTGTTGTGCCATATTTTCTAAAGTTGTAGCCATTTGAAGTCAGATGACTTCTTTCAAATCTCTCTCTCTCTCTCTCTCTCTCTCTCTCTCTCTCAATAGTCTTACTGCCCTGTTAAAATCATAACTATATTTGAGTCAAAAGTCTTGAGGCACACAATTTCATCCAGGGGCCTCAGCAGACAGCAGGTCAGAATATGTCTTGAACCGCATACGCAGGCATCAGCAACAGGTTATCAGGTGGGATCCCATTTTGGTACAGCCAGATCGTATGCAGTTCAGATTGATCCAAGCTCTGCGCAGGAGGTTTTGTCCAGGGGGAGATTTGGTTGGCTCAGTGATGTACTTGTGCAGATGGGATGGCACTTCAGACCATTGCTGGTTCCAGAAGGGGTACAATACTATCTGGACGCAGAAGGGGTACAATACTATCTGGACGCAGAAGGAGTACAATACTATCTGGACGCAGAAGGGGTACAATACTATCTGGACGCAGGCGGGGTACAATACTATCTGGACGCAGGAGGGGTACAATACTATCTGGCTCCAGGGACTTCCTGGCCAGCTTAAGGGCCAGATGCTTCCATCTGATGTCAGGAGGGGGGATGCCAGCAAAGACAGGGAGCATTGCAGTTGATGTGGGCTTCATAGCCCCAGAGATGGTATGGAGGGAATCATTGATGGCTGTGTCCAACTTCCAGGTATGTTTGCTCTGAAACCAAATGGGTGTGGCATACTCAGCAGTGGAGAGTGGACGTGTGAAGGGTGGTGAAATTCGCTCCCCAGCCAGTTCCAGTAAGCCACTTCAGCAGGTTGACTCAGGATCGGGTCTTCTCGGTGGCCCTCTTGAGATGTTCAGCGAAGGTGAGGCATCAGTCTAGTGTGACTCCAAAGTGCACAGGGTGGTTTTCATGCTTCAGAACTCTGAGCATGATGTTGAGTTCCACTCTTGCCTTCCTATGAGTGAGATGGAAAACAGAGCATACTGTCTTCGGCTTGACCTGGTCCATGCTAAGTCTTAGGTGCCATTTGTCATAATATACTGCTACAGCTTCCAGTTCTTTTTGGAGGGCGGCTTCAATGCGTCCAAAGGATAACAAGGTGTATCCGAGTGTGCAGTCATCTCCATACAGGTATTTAATCGACAGGGTTGGCGGCAATTCTTACATATAGATGTTAAAAAGTGTCCTGGCCAGGACACAGCCTTGGTGCACTCCGTTTCGTAAACTGCATTTCTGGCTGCGGGCACCGCTGGAGGTTTCCATGATGAAATATTGGTCCTGTATCAAGAGCATTATAAACCTAGCAAGATGGACATCAGGGATGGTCTGTAGCAGTTTGTAGAAGAGGCCTTTATGCCAGATGGTATCGTAGGCCGCAGTGAGATCTACAAGCACAAGCCCAAATTTTCCTGACAAGACGGACGATCTGATCAGTTGTGGATGTTCCTTTGTGAAATCCAGCTTGCTTGCTTGGGTGGTAGATGTTCTTCCACAACTGGGATGATGTGGCTAAGGACGATGCACTCCATCAGCTTATAGGTAATGCTGAGTAGCGAGATCGGACGATAGATTTTAGGGTCTCTCTCGTCTTTTTGGGGTATCAGTATGGCTGTAACCATTCCCTCTTTCCAGACTTCAGAAATGGTAGATTTAGACAGACAACCTAAAAGAAACTGACTACAAGTAGTTTAACGGAATAAACCTAACCAAACCAAATCTATTATTCTAGTATTACAGAGATAAGTCTTTAGTAAGATGACTGCTGATGGGACTGGGTACAGGGAAGAATAGGTTCATCCCTTTATCAAAGAATATCTAATGTCTCAACCAGAATTTGACCTCTTTTTAAAAATTTCCTTTCCAAGGTCATTATGAAGTATGATATTTGTTATAAAAAATAATGATATAATATAGCGAATATGTTCAATATGCAATAGTCATATGTATAAATTTGTTTTTGATAAAAGTGTAGGTGTTCCAAGACATGTAAAAGGTTGAATGCTCATTAAAATTTGAAATTAAAAGAAAATGTCACTACATTACTTGTTGGCATTTGTTGGTATGAGTCTAAGGAAAATCAATACTTGAGCATTGTGTTTTATACAATGTTTACAAATAAAGATTTACAAAATTTAGTGCTTTATTCAATACTGTAATCATATATACAGAACCATATTTGTAATAAATATGTGTATGTAGGTATGTGCATGTGTGTGTGTCTGTGGGTATGTTGGTATGTGGGTGGATATAAAATTAGTGAAAAACTGTAGAATTATAGGAAAATTCTTATTCAAGAAGTTGAAAGTAAAATGAAAAGAGAAAAAATGTTTTTAAGACCATTATTGGGTAAAAAATAATTTCTTTGAAAAATCTGAAATTCAATATTTCTCATATGAAACAAAGAGTTTTTTTTATAGTTCTTTTTAATATTTTATTTTTGGTAAGTATATATTATCAGCTTTACACTTGAAAGATTTTTTATTATATTTCAGTTTTGGAATATTTTTTTTGTTTCCATCTCTTTGTTTCATTAAAAATCTTCCTCCTTTTTATATTTTTATAAGAAGATCCAGGCTAAAGAAATGTCTAGCAAGATATCTCATCAGCTACTCAAAGAATTATTGCTTTTACTGCTTTCATCACCATTATGGCAATTTTCATTGAAGAAAAAGGCCAACAGAGGGGGAGAAGTAGACCTTAGGTGCGGACCTGAACAATTCTCAACTTTTTTAACAAGGCTGGCAAAACAGAGAAAAAAAGGGAAAAAAGTCAACCTTACCTTGTGAAGAAGGGAACTAGTACTTTGTAAAGGTGACTTCAAATTGCAAGAAATCTCTCCGTTGCGACGTTTGGTGTTTTCTTAGTTTGGCGCTGAACCTAAACCACGGTCTGTTAATAATTTTAAGGGCAAAAGCTTACTCAAGTTATGCGCTTAAATTTACAACACTTGCTCACAGTAGTAGTAGTAATTCAAAGGTGTAGTAATTTGTCGTACCATTCGAAGGATGAAGACAGGAAGAGAAAAGGCTTGTGAAGTACTGCTTTTGACTAGTCTGCCGATCGGATTGGCTAAAATGAAAATTTACACGACCAAAGAAAAGGAAGTACCTTTTCTATAAATTTTGACACAATCAAATCTATTAGCTTTTTATGAGCTTTCACAATGTTGTTTTCTGACCCTCCTCTCCCGGCAGGAAGTCAAAAAGAAGGGTGAGTACATTTTTTTCTGACACCATCTACATTGATGAACCAAAACATTATGACCAGTAACATGTGGCCATAACAATTTGGCCTTCTTTCCCATAAAGGCAGAATTCAACACATCAAAATGAAGTACATGAAGCTGGGTTACTTGCTTATATACCTCTGACCCTGACATGCGCAGTTGTAATGAGACTGTCATTCTTGCCACATGTTGCTAGTCATAATGTTTTGGGTCATCAGTGTATAATTATGATCATCATAATCAGTTCATTGTAGGTCCACAGCTGGATAAAGGCCTTTCCCAGTTCCTTCCATGACGACAGTGATTGTGCTAACCTCTACCATGTCTTACCAACATACCTTTCTATCTCATCCTTCTTTCTTGTGTCTAGTCTTTTTCTTCTGCGTTATAAATGAATGCATATATGTCCCCAACCAACCAATCTATTCAATATCTATATGAAACACACACACACACACATATATTTATATGGATTAAAATTTCCTACTAATTAGAGCATTGGTAAGAGATCGGACGTC